>PNEQ01051172.1:0-83949 GCA_003012365.1 Medauroidea extradentata
CGAGGCCACGTCTCTATCGGACACTGGACGCGACGACAAGTACCTCGCAAGGAACGGCTATTTCAGTTTGGTCATTCGCATAATTAGTACTTTAAGAATCTAATCATTAGTGAGTGACAGGCTGCATAAATTTATATGCCCAATAAAGGAGCTGTTTTATAGGATGAATCGCAGTCAATATAAGGCCGGGTTCAATAGTAATACAGACGCGAAACGACGTGGCAGCATATTTAATACGGGCGAACTCCGCCGCTTGTTGGCTGCCCGAGGTTGTTGATACCAGCCCCGTGTATGTTTGACAAGGTTTCTTATTGGCCTGGCTGGCGACTGACAAGGCGGGCGACTTAACGCTGATTGGCGGTTGCTGGCCAGTGAATCAACATTGCTGGCGTGTGTGACTGAGTTCGCCTTCCCACCTGCTGTTTCGCTTCTGTATTCCGAAATGTTGTGTGATTCAGTGAATACGAGACTTTTTCTGGTTTCTACTTATGCATACATCAACAGCCCTGCTTCATAGTTAGAAATAGAATGTTTTTATCTCTCAGCGTCTCGGGATTCTACCAGCAAATCACAGACGTGTTGTGTGTCAGCAACCTTGTTCTAATTGGCACGTTCAAATGAGCGTCTTACAATAACAATGAAGCAGGGCCGCAGATGTGCACGTCAGGAACTGAAACAAGTTGGTACAAAATTCTTTTTATAAAAAAACAGTGACTATCACACAGGAGGTTAGAAGTCAATAAATGATAGACAGAGACGGTGATTTACAGCGAGGAAATTTGGCTCCTTGCTGCGCTCCAACGTGATGTATTCACAGTCTAAAAATCTGAATTAGTGGATATTCACTGATTCACGCTGATGTATGAAGCAGTTTCAACCATTTGAATAGGTGAAAATAGTTACCGTTTAACAAGCGAATATTCACTTATTTACTTTAAGAGTGCCAACATCTCACAAGTTAATCAGTAAATATTCGTCGGTTTTTTTTTTTTTCAGTTGTTTTCAAAGAACAGTTTTCCCTTACTGAACAAGTGAAAAATTACTGGAAAATCTGTGGACATTCACTAATTAACTTATGGAATTTTGGCACTCTCTATTGGAAACAGTGAAAAGTCACCGATTTCGCAGTGGTTTCTTACTGATTCAATTTGTTAAAACTGCTGCATCCATCGGCGTGAATCAGTGGATATTAGCTAATTCAGATTTAATGTGCACTTCTGACGCTTTTCTTTCGTCACTGGTAAGTCCATATTTGACTGGGCCAATAAAAATTCTGGTGCGCTACGACTGTACACTGTGATTCGTCTGTAAACAGCTACACTACGCCACATAACTGCCGTCCAATGATACTAGGCACAGAATGCTACACTGATTTAGAGAACATGCTGGCAGAAAATACTCTCGCGTTCACACCGTATCTAACAACTAGAGTTGCGTCAATTTCACGGAGTCACCTGGCAGCAGCCTAGCTTCCTCAGTCCTATACACGCACCGGCTACAATCGATAGTTCATTGGCGTATAACATTACAAGCGGGTAAGCAATCGATAGCCGTACGATTTATGTCCTTATTTATTACTGGTTTGTAGTCGTCACATGTGTATCAGAACAACTGTTGTCCGATCACAGTACTGAGAGTGAAGTATACATCATTGACGTTTAACCTGGCCTAGAATCAATACGCGAAATAATCGTGTCTGTATCATCTCTAACTATACTGTGTTTCGTATAAGTTTGGTAAAATTTTACAGGTACTTATTGGTAATAGTTAGAGCCCGGTAGTTTTCGCGAAAAGATTTTTGCAGCACTTTGTTTCCGTTCCTTACGTGCGCACCTGCATCTCTGCTATATGGTCAGTGATTGGACGCCGTAACATACAACGTCTGAAGGTTAAACCCATAAATCACAGACGTGTTGTGTCACAGTTATCCGTGTACTGATTGGCACAGTCAAATGAATAATAGGCCTAACTCTGCACAAAAACACTCTGCCAATAATCATGAAGTTGAGCTGCAGGTGTGCACGTAAGACACTGCAACAAAGTGGGGCAAAAATCTTTTCGCCAAAAAACAAGGGTCCCTTGTAATAATGTTTTATATTTTGTGATTTTTTAAACATTGCAAGGTATTTTTAGTTTCAAAATTAACCGGAAATATCAATTTCACCATTTTTACTGCAAAGTTAGTCTTGCATTGTGCCTAAAATCACATAAAATATTAAAAGTTATTGCCCTTAAATAGCTGTCAAATTTTACCAAAGTTATATGAAACAACTAACACTTATATTGATGTGTGTAGTAGAAACCGGTCATTTATAGTGAGGAGTAAATACCAAAGCACCCTGATTCGTCCGCCAGTATTTGCGTCAGCGCCCTATAAATATTAGTCTGAAGAACAGCTAACAGTCTTTGAACTTCCATCACCTCGCCGACGACAATACATCCATCTACAAGGTGATTTCTCTTTGTAAGGAGTTTCTTATTCCCACGCTCTTTCCTTCATTAAAACAGAGCGAGATAGTAACTTCTCCCTTTTCCAATGTAGTGAAATGGGGCTTGTAGGCAAAGTATGCACGCTGGTTCAGTGCAGTAAAATGTAAAAGCTGTTGCCAGGTGGCGAAACGTGAAAGCGTGTTAGAAGGGTCGCCTGATTTTCGCGAAAAGATGTCTGCGCCATCTTGTTTCAGTGCCTCGCGTATACTTTTACAGTTTTGCTTAGTTTTTATTTGCGGCGTGACTTTGCGAAATTATGTTTCTCATTTTACTGTAATAATCAGAATAAATTGTGATTTGCAGTAAAATGTTTAGACACCTACAATGGCTTCTCGTGGGTTGTTGTCAGGTGGGGCTGCAGATAGTCGGGACTGTACACTCTTGATGAACGCGCCGTAGACCAACGACTATGAAATATTTGCCGGCTACTAGATGTGTTGTGACCACTCAGTAGTAAGGGGCACCTGCACATCAGCGTGTCAGTGGCTGTAGAGTCAACCAGCGCACAACCCTGTACAGCTCTTGGCAACTGCAGCCCTACCTGGCAACAACCCACGAGCCGCCACTGGACACGTAACAGTTAAAAACAGACATCGCTGACCGTGAAGCAGAGATACAGATGTTAATGACTGGATGTAGTTTTTTGGATTATGTCCAAGAAACTATATCCAGTCATGCACTCCTATTGCACAGCTCTTTCTAAAATCATTATACATATATGTACATGACACACTATCATTGGCTGAGCCACAAGTAGGCATTTTTAACCCTCGACGCAAAAAAAAGGGGGTGTTATAGGTTTGGCGTGTCTGTGCATGTATCTGTGTGTCTGCCTGTGGCGTCGTAGCTGCTAAACGAATGAACCGATTTTGATTTAGTTTGTTTGTTTGAAAGCTAACTTCATCGAGAGTGTTCTTAGCTGTGATTAAGAAAATCTGTTCAGCCGTTTAAAGATCATCAGCTCTTTTCTAGTTTTTTTTTTTATTTATTTATAAGTGAAAGTGAGTGATTATACAGGTCTGATCTATTTGAAATGTAGTATCCTGTGATTTTGATAAAAAGGGGGTGGGGGATTTTTTTTTAAAGTCTTAACTTGTTCCTTTATGAGCCCCTTGTTTTTTTTTTTTTCTGATGTGACAGTCATTCTGCTGGAGTTCCTCAGTCTGTACATGTGCCTGAAGTCGGGAACAGATACTAGTTTCAGAAACGTCGCATCTGTTGTCTTCAGAAGTCTACTCTTTTTAGTCTGTTTTTTTGTCTGTGTTGTGTCTTGCTGGTGTTCACATCCATTCGTGTCTCTCGTTATTTGTGCTGTCGTCGTTCATCCATTTGGGTCCTTTTCCACACCTCATTTTGTTTAATTTTGTTATTTTTTCTTTTGTCTTCTGTTTTTTTTTTTTTTGTGACGTCTTTCTACAGTCAACTATATTCCATTTAGAAATTAATGTTGTGTTGTTTTAATCTGATTTTTGTCCTTGTGTCGTCTTCTGATATATGACTACATTCGGAATTACCTGTTTGTTTTATGTCTGTTGACTATGGCTTGCTAGCTTTTCTTCTTTTGTTTTGTTGTGGGTTTTTCTGCAACACGGCAACGTTAGCAAGCAATGACGTATATCCAAAGAATCCTTTTATGTTAATAAAACGAACTTATTGCAAGATTCGTACAAAGGTCACACTGAAAGAAATTTTTGCAGAAATATTTTCACGAAAATAGGGGTACCTAGGAATTTGATACGACTATACGCTGTAAGAAAATATCATAACTATGCCTGCAGGAATTAATGAATCGGATACATTAGAGTCGGGGTTGTATTGCTGGCGAATTAGTTCCTCGTATGTATTATGCTGCTTACCCGATATAGTACTTATTCCTACCAGTCCAATAGTTCTATAGACAACTCAGAATTGGATGGAGTTATGCAGAAGGGAACCAATGCACATATTACTGGAGTGGAGATGTTCAAGGTCAAAGTCTACTGTGTCCATATAATCCTCCCAGACAACAATTCAAGCTTGTCATGACAAGTGTGCAAGCTTGAATCAAGCTCCCTAGTTACCACAGAACAAGCTTGCGACAAGCCTGACGCGACAAGCTTACCAGCATTTATACGATACCTGAGTGGCAAAGTTTTCCTGAATGCTAAAAACTAGCAGGAACACTGCGCGAAATAAATAAACATAACGTTAACACAATTAAAAAAAAAAACATAACCCATCTTTGCCACGTGGTATGTCAATTTGCAAAACAAGCAACACAACTCGGCGGAAATGGCGGAGGCGGATGTAAACACCGTACGAACGAGCAAATTCTTACTAGACTTGCTCATCAGGCTTGCCACAAGCTTGCTGCAAGTTTGCAGAGTTATTACGAAAGACATATACCGGTCCCCGGAAGAAACAAGCTGGCTTTTGCAAGCTTGCCGCGAGCTCGCATGCTGTCTGGGCTGGTTTTTCTGGCTCGTTCATTTCATTCAGATATGATGATTTGATACTTGATATTTTCTAGGACATAGTCTACTTCTTACCTTCTTCTACTCGGTGTTATTATCTCAAAATAAATTGCTTTGAGGATTGATTTCATTTTGCATAACTCCATCCAATTAGTATTAGTGATTATTTTTAATGTAGATGCCTTGGCGAACGTATTTTACGCGTCTGAGACAGTAAGGATGACACAGAACGCGCATCACGCCTGATCCTAGCCCCTAGGCACAAGCCTCTGAACGTCATCTCGCCGACAACTTGCCTGTATTATATCTTCAGTGGCGAGATTGTCATTTTATGACGTACATTATTGGAGCTAAAGGTATGTTGTACACGTCTATGCCATAAAAATATTTTCTGTGCTTAAAGATACATGCCTTAAAATGGACAGCAAAAAATTTTTTTTTTCAACCGTATTAAAATATGCTTTACAGAATACTGGATTACTTGAAATTAGTAAACATTCATGTTACGTTATTTTGTTGTTATTCCCTAGTAGACAGTACTGAGGCACGTTGGACAGTTTTCTTATAAACGTATATCGGCTGAAGGTGTGATAATCTCTCGACAACCTGGGTAGGTAGCTACGCAAGTACCGCTTCCTATAGAACACATCCGTACTTCACCACAAGTTAGCTCCCGCCTAGCCTTAAGGGTGTTCAAGTGCGAAAAAATCATACTTTTATACTTATATGAAATTGTGTTAATTTTGTAGACGCTGCTTGTGGGTACAGTTTCTTCCAACAAAACAATTTTAGCTTTCATAGTTTTCTCATAACGGTGCGTCAAAGTCAAAATTGGTATGTAATGCTGCCATGCAAATAGTGAAAACCAATTGACTTACGTAAGTGAAATAATTCACAGTGAAATAACATGTCACGAGTTACGTAATAAAACATTTTTTAAAAAATCCCGTGAACTTTTTTGTATTTAAAAAAATTGCTGAATTTTTAACTTTTTTTCTGTACCTTTGTGATTTTGCTAAAATTTCAAAATACTACAATATGGTCTTTTAAATACT
Source organism: Medauroidea extradentata (assembly GCA_003012365.1). NCBI lineage: Eukaryota > Metazoa > Arthropoda > Insecta > Phasmatodea > Phasmatidae > Medauroidea > Medauroidea extradentata. The sequence goes on from PNEQ01051172.1 coordinate 5,999, forward strand.
TTATTGCGTAGCTCATGGGATGTAATACCACAGTAAATTATTTTATTTAAGTAGGTCAGTTGGTTTTCACTATTTACATGGCAGCAGAACAAGCAATGTTTTTACTTTGTCGCACCGTTATGAGGAAACTATGAGAGCTAAAATTGTTTCGTAAGAGGAAATTGTACTCACAAGAATCGTCCACAAAACTAACAAAATTTCATTAAGATATAAAATAATGATTTTATCGTACTTGAACATCCTTAAGAGCTAGTGAACGCTAGATTGTTTTACGTTTGAGGCACGTAAACGGGGAAGGCGATAAGTCGAATATAACACGTCCGTCAAACACATCGTAGAGATGGTGAAATTTCGCGAATTCAGTTACCTTCATCTTATAATCAAATATCCTATGCATGCTCAGGCCCCGTATATTCGTCCATTGTCTGCTGTTCCACTGAGTAGCAGCTAGTGGACAAATGGTCGAGACTTGAGTATGCATAGGATATTTGATTCTAACATGCAGGTTATTGAATTCGCGAAATTTCACCATCTCCACTCATCTTCTCTAGGTGCGGACTAAACTAGCGTGCAGTGTTTTCGTAGAATACGTTTTTCAATGGGACGTCAAGCTATAATATGTTATTTTATTTGTGGGAAGTATGCAGTAAAGCCCAATGCAGGTTTCTATGATTTTGTTTTACGATGACGGTTGATATTTTACTCAGGTACAGTAACACGAAATAGTAATTTTTGGCACTTTGGAGGAGTTTGGAAATCATGTTCGTAATAAGCGAGTGTCTTTTTTAAAATCATACGGATACAAATTGAAGTGTTTTTTCTATCGTAGATAAACGCATTGGAAACATTTGTAATAGTTACACAAGAAAAATTACTTTCCGTACCTCGGTACAGCACGTCTCATGCGCCAGGTGTACTATGTACCCAACGCATGAACAGTGCTGTACCGTTCTTACGCGAAACTGCTAGAATTATTCCCAATATATTTATCTACTGAAAGAACACACGGTTAAAACTATGCTTCTGCCGGCCTCCGTAGTGTGTTTGGTAGCATATCGGCCTACGGTCCAAGAGGTCCTGGGTTCGAATACCAACACGGGCATGAATACTTGTGTATTATACTTAGATTATGATATCAAAATCGATGCACTCTTACTATACGTATGATTTTGGGGTCCCGCTAAATTATTAAAACCGGCTTTTTTTAGACTGCTTTTACTACAAAACCACCGCCCGTATTCATAAACAGTTTGCCGCACCACGAATTGAAGCTAAGCGGTTAACGTCAAATGTGGCAAGCTGAATCACTCCCCTGTCTCCGCTCATCAAAAGCGGAAAATTACATCGGTACATAAGCCTCTTAACAAGACGATAAAGGGCATTGTTTCGAGCTTTTTTTGGAGGGAAATACGAAAGCAAATAGAGGTCAAAATATGTATTCAGAGTAATGAGCTGCTAATAAGGAACGCTACGGTTAGCGGTGACCTCCTGATTTTCGAGAAAAATGTTTTCCAACAACTTGTTTCAGTGTCTTTACGTGCAGATCTACAGCTGCGTTATCTGGTCGGTGACTGGCCGCATTTAACTCTCAAACGTCTTAAGCTTCTACTCGCAAATCACAGACGCATTGTGTTGCAGGAACTTTTTTCTCATTGCCACAAATCTAATAAATAAGGACCCTTGTTTTCCGCGAAAAGAATTTTGCCTCATTTCGTTTCGGTGCCTTACGTGCACATCTGCAGTTCTGCTTCGTGGTCAGTGATTGGATATTTTAACTGTCACGAGCCTTGTTTGTTATTCTGCCGGCAAATCACAGACATGTGGTGTTGCAGGAACGTTATTGTAATTGGCTCAGTCAACTGAGATACGGCTCAGACACGCTGCCAATAACCATGAAGCAGAATTGCAGATGTGCACGTAATGCGCTGAAACAAACTGGGGCAGAATTCTTTTCGCGAAAAAACCGGGTCCCTACTATTAAGGGCTTGTTCCCGAGTTTTTTTTTCAGACTGGTGCCAATAACTCCAATATTTATTGACCAAAAGCCTCGCCCAACTTTTAGATGCAAATCAAGACCTAATAAAGATTTTCCTTCCTCAAATATATGATTCTGACTATTTTAAGTCTGTATTTCTCTTAAAAACGTATTATACAATATACTTGTATTAAACATGGTTGCCAACATACGAAGTGAGAGTTATAAAATGTTCCTATTTGATGGAGAATTTATAAATGAATATTCAGTAAAGCATATTTTGAACAAGCACATAAAACAATTTTAGTCTCGATAGTAACAATATTTGTTTTGAAAATTTAAAAAAAAATAAATTCTATGAAGCTGTTAATTGGCCGTCAGGTTGGCTCTGCCTTATACGGCGAACATATAGCAAATAAGAGCCCACGAAAATAGCATTTATTTTCGTCTCTTTACCTTACTTGCATTGTGTATCCTTACTTTTATTTTACCCGATTCCATTTATGAAATCTTATGTTAAGTATGTATTCTGTTGACTAAAGCATATTATGCTTACTTATGTTTTTCTATTCTCTTTAGCCTATATCGCAATTGAATATGTCCAAGAAACTCAATCCAGTCATGCACTCCCATTGCACAGTTCTTTCAAAGATCAAATTATACCTGGCTTATCTTTAAATGTGTAACGCAGTTTTGGTAAAGCGAAGGTTACCATTGTCTCTCCCCGAGCCCTTCAATTCTTATCACCAAAAATTTGAGGCTCTAACGATTAGGAGTACCTGTTTTAAAAATTTGTTAGCATTGTAATTAATATGCAAATTTTTACTATAAAATGACTAATATTTAAGCAAGTTCGACAACTCGCAGAAAATAAAGTAATCGCTATATCGAAAAAATAAAAACTAGCAAAGTTAACCTATAACCTTCGTTAGTAGCAGAAAAATTTATTGAAATAATATTTTTTCACCATACATGACATATGCATTCGCTTGATAAATGGTAAGAATATATTTGAGCCAAAAATCTCCCCCCCCCCCCGGGGGCATTAATTCCATTTAAACATGAACAGTTCCCCCCACAAGAAAAATATGAATTTGGCTATTCTCGATTTAAAATTTTTGATACTTAAAAGTGCAAATATCTAAAAATAAAAAAAAACTGTTGTTTTTATCGCCACAAAAAAAATTTAAGACTGGAACAAATATGAATATGTGTCAAATTATGTAGTAATTCTTCGATATCGATATGAGGATATGTTTAGAAAATTATCGGAGTCATTGTAGAACTACCAGGCGTAATCTTAACAAGTATTTATGCAAAAACTATTGCATGTATTTTTTCGGGGAAAATGTACCGGAGATAATGCCTAACAATTACGTAATACTCAATTTTAAAAATGTGAAATAATTACTTTTTTTCTGCATAGCAACCGTATAAAGTCACATGGTGAATGTTGAACACACTTTTGAGTATGCATTTATAGCGTAATCCCTCTCTATGCTATATTTACCCTTCAGATACCAAATCCCGGACGCGCGCTGCTGGGACGAGGAAACCATTACCTGAGCAGTACTGCCAACTTTACGACCACATTTCCCCGTCTGGGGACCAAACCTCTGCAGTAAACCCCCGTCACTGCACTTCAAGAGAATATTGCCTGCGACTTTTTTTTTAAAAGTGGTTTTGACTACCTTACTGGCACGTAAGACAAAAATTCAGCTCACATATATCAAATAAAATATCTCTAACTGAAAATAAGAGACAGTAAAAATTCGAAGCACATGCTTGCTTGAAGATAAAACCACCCCATGTTGTTGATTTGTAATGAATTTATTTATTTTCATTTTTACTTAGAGGATTCTATAAGGTGTCTACAAACACACGGATACAGAGCATGTCAGCAGTTGTCAATAAATTTCAAAATATTTACAAATATGGTTAATAAACTAAAATCTCTTAGTTAATTTTAATTAATAAATCAATCATATTCTACTTTAGATATTCACAAATGGTATAAAATGCATGATACAAAAAAAGTATTTATTTCTTGTTTAAATTAGTTAAGTATATACGTAAAGTAAAACCTCCCAGAGTTATATTCAATTACCAAACGAACCACATTCTACTTTAAATATTCACAAACGACATAAATGGCATGTGATAAAAAGTACGTCTTCATATTTTGTTTAAATAAGTCATTATTAATAAAACAAATCACTTTCTATTGACTACTAGTCTGAGACGTTGAATATTTTTTCATAGTCAGGAAATTATCCACAGACAGTTCACGACCTGTCATCTCTACAAATGGAAATTAACACGATGATTCACAACGAGGGCTCGTTATTTATGTCATTTAAGCAAAACATGGCTTATACGTGTGTACCCTGTTTTTTTATTCACTGACGCGTACATTTAAAAAGGGTTGGCACCAGGGGGTGGCCATGCCGTATACTGCCCAGGCAAACACTTGAAGTCAGTGTATTTGTGCCCTTGTTGCTTGAACGTTTATACATTGTTTCATCTCAGTCTACGTTGATTGCAGGACAACATTTTGAAATAAAGTTAAATCTCAACAACATTGTTGCGTTTTGAAACACATTTCTGTGAGTACCAACATCGCCTATTGCTTGTGTATGGAAACCAATGTTGAACTAACTAAATTAATACATTTGTGCTAGTTTCTGCTAGTTATGTAACATTTTGTGTGCAACTTTGTATGTTTTAATGCTATTTCACATCGTCTGTGAAGTACATATGCGTAAATAACAATATATGTCGTCGTATTTTCAGGTTAGTTCGCTGGGTTAATCTATATAATATAATATATATATTTAACCACGTAATTTACACTATACAAATATAAAACATGGCCTTTTTACACACGAAATGTAACAGTATAAGAAGTATTTCACGTACATGTTCTCTCTTTACACCCGAATGCCTCACACATAAACGTTTTCATTCAAATCTGTCCATTCTACAGTATCAATATCGCACTAATCGCTTACGAAAACGTTACTCGATCTACTCCATGCTGTGTGTTGGTCAACCATAACGCATTGTTCGCGCAAAACCGGCATATATACGTCGACTTCAAAGAAGTCTCACAGCAGTAGACTCGGACGTCACCAAGATGTCTTCACCAGTCTCTCTCCACAGGCCCAGCACGTACTTCTCTCTACATCGGCCGGATCGGAGTATTTTATATCTAGCCCACAGGTCCGGGAATCACCGAATTTCAGGGTCTAAAAATAGACATTACATAATTCATATCTATCGAGAGTCATGCAGGCAAAGGCGTCATCAGGGAATCCCAATGACGTCTCGGGAGTATTGAAGCACCTCTGGGAAAACATCTGACATCTCCGTGGTCGAATCATCGGCCAGTCCACTTAGTATGATGCTACATGGCTTCCAATCAGGCAATCACGTTACACTATATGTTGCAAACTGTTTAAAGCTAGAATAATAACACCTTCGTAAGGTTGCCGAGTGAATATATAGTAAATACGTTTACGTAAGATATACCAGACACCTGAGAACGTCTGTGAAGTGCTATCGTATTCTCGCGAGTTAAATGACCTGTATGGTAGAATTCATTGTCCTGTATATACTCACGGCCCGTGTATTAGCTGCTACTCACTGGAAAAGCAGACAATGAACGAATAGACAGGGCTTGAGTATGCATGTGTCACTGGATTCTAACATGGGGGTCATTGGATCGCGGATTTTCCCTTCCAACCATATACATATTCAATTGATTTTTTTTAATTCTGGTCACGTGACGAGATAGTTAAAAAAACATCGATTTTGATAACCACGACCTACATTTTTTTCTTCAGAAGTGCCAACTAGTCATCTGTCCTACGATTTACGAGTGAAAGGTACAGGTAAGGTAATAGTATCGTAGGTACAGTTAGAGGCCTGAAAAATTCGCGTTTTCTTTTAGACACAAACTAGAATTCCAGCAATTTTAAGTTCGTGTCACTGTCGCAATTTGTCCTTGACTTATATGACTCCTCGTGTAAACCGCTAAGCCAATAATAAATATTTAACTCGGTGCAGACCCATATCGCTGTGTCAGCGAGCAACTAATGAACAGCAATTGTTTGCGTGAGTGCACATATGTTCTTGGAGACTCTAGCATACAGGTCAGTGAATCCTCGAATTATTCTTGTCTCTAGGTATAGTTCACCGCTTAGAATGTATACACATAGTGTTATGATATCACCTAGCAGGCCGGACAACGAGAGAGGTTCCGGCTGCAATTAGCTCAGCATTGCGAAACCAAGGAAGACAGCAACTTACCCAACCTCCCTCCTCCTCTTTTCCCTTAGTGTCGCAATAATGAGGACAGGCATGTCGATATAACGCCTTGTTACTCAGTAAACCAGGTCTGTCCCCCGTCAACAGTTGCCCGATCAACAGCAGTCCTGGCCAGGATATGCTCGTCCGTCGATGCCGTCTACTTCATCAGTTCACCTTCGGTAAGCTAATCAGATCTAATTACTTGGTGGTAACCCCGTGTTATTTCTCCCCTTAATGTAATGTAGTAATGTTCAGTTATATTTCGCTCCCCTCCTTAATTATTATAACTCGGTGTAACTGCTTTGTATCTTATGTACCAGCCGTTCAAGTAGAGTAAATACCGGTTATCCATAACTGTCTTAGTCATTTAAAGCTAAGTAACCTCATTAATAAACGCACTGTGTAGCAACTATCCGAGCGAACCTCCGTTTAAAAATAACTTTGTAACTGTGGGCTATACTGTGCCAGAATTGGATTTTGCTTGTACGAAAAGTTATTTTTAAGAAGTAATGATTATATGACTTTGCTATTCCTTTTTATCCTGCACACGGTCTTTCTACGTTGCGGTGATGCGTTTTCTAAAATTTTTCCTTCCGTGCGCACGTGTTCGTGCAGTGTGGGCGCAGGACTCGTATATTTCCAAACCATATCCTATACGCTCCTTCCATTCCCCTTACCAGTCCTTCCCCTCTCTCTCTCTCTCTTGTTTCTACCCTTGTGTCCTGCGACCCAACCAGTTTTCCTCCTGTTTCCATTTACCCTTGTTTCCGGGGTGGACTCGCCAGAGCTGCGAAACGAATTGGACTGGAAATTCTGGGCGGTGTATTTTTCCTCATTAAACTCCACCAACTCCCCCAGTCAGGCGTGGGCGGCCTACTGGCTGTGCCACAAACATACGCTTCGAGCTTCACAATTAGACATATATGTGTGTATGTATATATATACACATATATATGTATATATATATATACATACACACACACACATGAGGACCAAACATCTGAAACCAAACGTGTCCAAAATCCTGAAAATGAGTTAAATGCCCTTTCTTAATAAACAAGATGTGTTACATACGAGTATGAGCTCAGACTCCTTAAACAAAACACATGTCTTATTGAAATTGGTGTGTTTATTCACAGTTAGTGCTACAAAATATGATGTTGACTCACTTTACTCTACAGCTATATAAGGCGGACATGTCTTCTGTTGAAAGTTTGCTCCTCATATATTCATGCCAACGTCTACGGATTCACCGTAGTTTCTACGTACATTCTGAAACAACTACATGACCATCCTACAATCATACAACGAGCAGGCCACTACAACTGCTCTGTAAAATACTATGGCACGAAGATTCGTGTTTGTTTTCTGACTCTAACTACAACGAACATGTTACTTAACTGGAACTGTACTGGGCTCAGTATACAGTATAGTCCAAGTACTCCTGTGAATGAGTCACCTGTAAAGTTTACTTCCGCTGTGTATTAAGAAAATACCATTAGATTTCTCAGAGACGTGGCATGGGTGTGTTGCAAGGCTACCTGTATTTCGCGACGACTGTACAAATCCGAGAGTGGCGTAATAGAAGTGGCCTGCCACTCGTGCCTCGCCACTACCGATCAGCTAGGGACCTGGAAAATCGCGTTTTGTTTTGAGTACATGATGGAATTCAAACAACTGTAGGTTAGTGACACGTTTTTAATTGGCTCTTGACTCGTTTGACACCTCCTGGAAAGTCGTGAGCCAACTATGAACAAACAGCTGAATTCTGACCCAATCATGCGACATCACGGTGTGAGTGAGCAGCCAATTAACACCTGTTGTATGCTTGAATACACATATGTTCTTGGAGGCTAGCCTACACGTCATTGAACCCGCGAATTTTTGCTGCCTCTACCGATAGCCAATCCGTGAATTTGTACAGACGTCGCAAAGTACAGCTTACCTTGCAGCACACCAAGCCACGCCAGTGCGACTAGCCAACTTCCAAAACCATACCAGTCCACCTCATACAATTTTACAGGAAAGCGAAAAAAACGTATATGTAGTGAAGCTAACGAAATTGAAATATGGCAGGTGTATTGTTGTGCGTAATTTTAACTGTAAAATTATGGTTATCACGGTATTGTAATCTTACATTTTCCTTCTTTCTTAAAGAAATGGTCATGTCTAGTCATGAATGAAAATTATGGACATGTCTGGCTTTAAGTGGTAATAAATTTGCCAGAGACAACAACACATAAGTCTATGTCATCCAGTTGAAAACTGCTGTTGTGCCCAAGTTTTGGATGCAAAATTAAAGTTGGAGGAACATGTCTATTTTTTAATAACAACACAAATTTTCGCCTCATTTTAAACGGGTCAGGTAATTTTATAATTAAATTAGAATGTATATTCGTGTGTAACCGACCAACCTTATAAAGAAAATATATTTAATTCATTTTCGGATTTTCATTGGACATGACTTGTTTTGATAGTTTGCTCTTCGTAATTCGCGCACCGAAAATAACCTTAAAGTTCATTGATCGTGGACACAAACTATAAGAATGGACCAGCTTAAGGTCGAGAAAGTTCAGTATATGCCTTATTTACAAAACGTCCGTTCAATTAATGTAGTTCTTAAGATGTTAAATGTTAGCTGCAAAGTAGGCTATTCACAGACACTTATTAAATGAACAAAAACTTTGTTGTCGAGCCACTAATTTGTAACGGAAATATTTTTGCACTATTTAGTTTCAAAGTCTCACGTGTACATCGGCAGCTGTGCTTCATGGTTATTGGCCGCGTGTCTTTGTTCAGACACGTCTCTCATTTGACTGCACCAATTAGAATGAGGTTATTGCGACATCATACGTCTGTGATTTGCGGGTAGAACCCTAGACGCTGAGAGTTAAAAACAGCCAATCTCCGACCATGAAGCAAGGCTGCATATGTGCACGTAAGGCATTGAAACAAACTGTTGCAGAATTCTTTTCGCGAAAAATCGTGAGCTATAGCTATAAGTTTTTCAGATCTGAAACAGTCTTACAAAAAGTGTTTTGTTTTTATGAAATAAATATTTATAACAATAGGATATATGAATAAAATACTTTTGGTAAGAATGTTTCAAAGCAGAAAAATACTTTACACATTACTTAAAACTGGCGCTTCATCAGTTTATACATAACACCGCCCATGTATAGTTAACAAAATGCATAGTAACTGTTCAAAGTTGGCAACGCTGCAAACAGAAACGGCGCATGAATACACCAGCCAGCTCATAGACTGAAGTGTATTCCTAGTCTCGCTGAAGCCTCTCTGTAATCCGCTTCACGTGTCAATCGGTGCGCAATACATCACTGCGGTCGCCATTATCGTAATTGCCCGAGTGGTGGTCGTTCCAGCGCTGTAATAATGGCCTGCGAGGTCACCAGACCTCGCGCCCTTTGACCTACTTCTCGCAGGGAGGGCCGACTTCTGCCATCAATAACCGCAGGCTGCCATCATCGGGCAAGGGTCGCAAATCATCATCATGGACCAGAGGTTAACTTGTTACAGCCCCTTGTCGGCGTAATTTGCCACTTTCGAACTGCTTCTGTTTATGGTAATCCTCCTACTGGGAGGTAACGTTTATTTCTTGTGGTTTCAACCTTCAGCTTGGCCTGGGGTATCAAGAATTCAAAAAGTAAACTATAAAAACATGCCTCGAAACAATTGGGGCGGAAAATAACAGGGCACTTTAGCTTAACAAAACGCATTATCCTTGGGTTATTTTTGTACTTTGCTTGTCGTGTTTGGTAGTTGTAACCAACAATCATGCGGCCGGTGGATGTTCTGAAGTTGGACTCTGATCTTCGCAAGAGCTGCCAATTGAGTAACTGTGAAGTTGGGTGATATCCTGCAGTCTTGCCAACCTATTTTCTTCGCTCGATGCTGAGTCACGGGAATGTATTTCTTTCTTCGTCCTTCGAACTTCGGGAGAAGTGGCCTTCATGAAGGAGAGCAGAGAGAGAGCGTGGGTATATTCGTGTCAGATCTCAACGGAAAGTTATCTAACACTTGCGAGAGTGACTTGAGATGAATAAGGCGCTGTGACGGAATGCAAGAGCGGGGGAAAACTGGAGTGCCCGAAGTAAACCTGGAGATACAACCCTCCCTTTCTTTACCCCCGAGAATCGAGTGTGAGTGAGAGATTTTGGTCAGCGCTTAACATCGAGGTCTTTAGCGCTGGTGAAGGGTGACATGAGGTGAGTATGGAGTGGCGGGTGGGGGAAACGGGAGATCCCCGAGAAAACCCGCCGACCAGCGGCATCGTCCGGCGCGATTCCCACATGCGAAAATCCGGGAACCGACCCCGCCGGAAATCGAACCCGGATCGCCTTGGTGAGAGGTCTGACCCCTCGGCCACCGCGGCCCCGTCCCGGGCATTGAACTAGAACCATTGTGGTGATGTTCGAGCGGGCTGACCACTACTTTGCTTGGCAGCAAAAAAAAATGCATTGCTTTATATTTAGTGATGATGCTTTATCGCGGGAAAACTTGACTGTTGCTAAACACTTCGACGTACATTCTGCTTGTGAAAAGATTGCAGGCTTTCGCCTTTACGTGGAGATGTTACCCCATTTTACTGAGCCGATAAGATTCCCACTATTGTAATATTTTATGCCTGTTATTGGTCTGCAGACAGCTACAGTAATCAGACGTGTATCACCCATGTTGCAAGAAAATGCAGTGTTTTCAAGGCTATGTTGTCACAAAACTTTTCCGCGATATACAGTCATCTATATTTGTTATATTTGTAACGATTATATTTCAGCTTGTAGGCTTCAAGAATATGTCCAGTTACATTTCGTATAGTAAAAACTGTATATTTTCCTACAACTAGAAATTGTAGAAAATCACGAAAATATTTTCTACCAGTGTATTCTCCAAACCATTGTAGCATCCTGCACCTAGTGTGATAGAACGGTTGATATGTGGCATGGTTCACCTGTTTACTGATTAACTCAGGGACGTCATTTAGCGGGTAGGGGGCAGGGGGGCAAATGCCCCCCTGTATTTAGAAGGAAATGTGTAAAAAAAGTATTTTGTTCAATTTGTTATTTAAATAATACTAACGTAAGCACACATTTTCTAATATATACGTGCTTAATTAACAAAAAAGATGCAACAAGGTCGCTGTCGTCAAGAAAAAAAATCTTGCCCCCTCCCCCCAAGTAATCCTGAAATGACGCCCCTGGATTAACCACGGAGGTTCCGTCGTAGCACACCAGAATTAACCAAGACTCAGTCAAATAGGGACCCACTAGTAACGACAGAAAAGCGTCAGTAACGAAAACATTACGTTGAAGTCTAACAAGGAGTCAACTTTCCCACGATGAATCACCATTCATATCTATAGATTTCGAATAATAACATTTTGAAGTCCAAATGTTAATGTTTTAGAACTTACTTTGTCCATAGCGAAAACTCCAACATCACTCAATATAATTACTTTACGTTAAAAATTACTGTGAAGAATAGGTCAATTTTCAGTTTCCCAATTTTTAAAAGTATCACTACTTTTTTTTTCGATATTAACCAACTTAGTTCTGAAAGCAAATAAGTTGTTTAAAGTACATAAATTCCGAACACGGTAAAATTGAATTTGTAATCTGCTATTATTAAAAATTATACAGAATAAAAACACGAAGTTGTGACTATACCATAGGGTAAATTTTCGGAGTGCGCCCGTGGTCAAATGTGGCATCCTGTTAAAAATCTTAATAGCTATATATAAAAAAATTTTGTTGCGTTTTGTAAAGCGTGTTCTCTTGCGCCGCTATTAAATGTACGATATTTCGGCGTCAGAGATTATTCTTCAGAAACACGTTTCTCCAGAAAATATTTGTACTCAGCAGTGGCGGCTCGTGGGTTGTTGCCAGGTAGGGCTGCAGTTTCCAAGAGCTTGTACAGGGTTGTGCGCTGGTTGACTCTACAGCCCCTGATGTGCAGGTGCCCCTTACTACTGAGTGCTCACAACACATCTAGTAGCCGGCAAATATTTCATGGTCGTTGGTCTACGGCGCGTTCATCAAGAGTGTACAGTTCCGACTGTCTGCAGCCCCACCTGGCAACAACCCACGAGCCGCCACTGGTGCTCAGAAAGATGGTAAAACCTTTTATCTAAGGCTGATGCTATTTTTATTGTTACAAATTGTCTTCCAGAAACCTACAAATATAAACTGATATTTTTAGCCCTGAATGTTGTACCATGTCCTCTTAAGTGGTCGACGATTGATACATTTTGCTGACAACCACAGCTTGGTGCAAGCTTTATTGCGAACACTCGACGTCATTATTTGCTTTTAAATATGTGCAGTCTAGTTCACGAATATTTTTTTTACCTTCGGAAGTTGGTTTCGAAAATTGTTAACTTGACCTGAACCAGCCAAAACTGTCATAATTCAAGCGATATGGAACACGACCCACTTAGCAAGTAAACTATAAAAGTTGCCCCGCAGTCTGTTTGGCTTCACCTCCCCCTCCCCCTGTTTTTTGCCTTCGTATTTCGCCATCCGCTCTTTCTTTTTCCGTTGTGTTTCACGTGCATTGTACGAGAAAGTAGTTCAACCCAGGAAACTGGTCGTAAAATATGATCTATTTTAGGTCGCGGAAACTATTTTATCAATCTCATAGTCGTTAGAGAAAATGGTCTGAAATATTTCTCCCTGTGAAAATAAAAGCCAGTGTTGGTAAGTGGTTAAATCTATAGTTAAAAATATTTTTAAATTGTGTTTACTTACGCATATAAAATATTTTAACGAGAAATATTTTAATAATAATATAATTCTTCGAGCAACGATAAGAGGTTTGAACACCAGTTTGTTTCACTGACTTGCGTTCACATCTGCAACTCTGTTTCATAGTTATTGGCAGCGTGTCTTTGTACAGACATATCTCTCATTTAACTGTAGCAATCATTATAAGGTTATTGTGACATCATACGTCTGTGATTTACCAGTAGATCCACAAGACAAGTGAGAGATAAAACGTCCATTCACTGGCCAGGAAGCAGAACTGCAGATGTAGGCTACACATACGGCATTCAAACCTCATGTGGCAAAAATCTATTCGCCATAAAATCGTGGCTCTATCAATACTAAACAATTTTGTTATGTACGTTTGTTATAATAATTGAGGACTCTTATATCTGATTGAGAGTCTTACGTAAAAAAAACATACAATCCATTTAAAGGCATAAGAAATCACACATTTGAATACTGAGAACACGAATTGAAGGGATGTTGGAAAATCGCACAAGTATCTTGTGTAATTGGACGATAGTCTTGTGATACAGTTCAGCTGTTAACAGACGAATCACAGACATTCAGTTATAGTGCACCAGTCAAATATGGACCCACTAGTAACGAAATAAAAGTGCTATTAATAGAGCCACGATTTTATGGCGAAAAGATTTTTGTAACATTTGGTTTCGATGCGTCATGTGCACACCTGCACCTCTGCTACATCGTCTGTGGTTGGATGATTTTACCCTCACTTGCCTTGGCAAATTATAGACGTACAGACTCACAATAATCTTATTCTGATTAGTGCAGTCAAATGAGAAACGTGTCTGAACAAAGACACGCTGCCAATAACCTTGAAACAACTGCCGATGTGCACGTGAGAGACTGAAACAAAGTGGGGCAAAAATATTTTCGCGTCAAAATCGTGGCCCTAGTTATAAATCACCATCCCTAATGAACTGTGTTTTACGTGCGCTGTGAATGGAATGCGAGAAAAAAAACAAGCCTAACCCAATAGATTTTAAATAACAATACACCATCGTCTAAGATTACGAATCGTGCATCCTGTAGATTAACTTCATACCAAAATGAACTATATTTTGTAGCGGTTAGAGTTTTTAATAAATTACGTGAACATATAAAACAAAAGAGTAATGGAAACACAACAAATTTTAAAAAAAGTACAAAATTAGTAATTCATTATACTCTTTACAATATTACTTGATTTTCGTTTTGTTTAATTTTTTATGTGCTATTGCTGTGTTGGTTATTTTTTAAAATTTTGTTACATTACCAACGTATTTCATTTAGTATATTAAACGATATGGACATTTTCTCTGAATACTTGTGGTAAATTCATAAGGATCAAATTGAAAATAAAAAATGTATGTATCTGTGTACGTATGTATGTGTTTACGTTTGTATGTGTGTACGTATGTATGTGCGTACGTATATATGTGCGTACGTATATATGTGCGTATGTATGTATATATGTGCATATATATGCGTGTACGTATGAATGCCACATCATTAAAGACACGGTCTGTAATGTTTAAGTGACTGTATTGTACACGATGCTGTAGTGTGGTGTGTGTGTGTACATTTTACTTGCGTGAAACTGCTTGTTTGTTACTAGTACCTCCGTATTTTATAAGAAAACACACTTCAAGCTATGTTAATATATTTTATTTTAAATACGGAACGCCTACTTACCACTTGACTTCCATATAAAACATTTTCTTTATAGATATTGCAGCATCATAACATGTAGACCTGACTATGACATTTAGTTCCCATTTAGTAACGCGCCTAGTTAAACATTCGAGAAGAGTTTTCATTGACCCATGGAACAAACACTCGTTGCTTGTCAATTCATCCGTTCCGTTCAGTCTGACTAAGGTTATTTCTGCTACAGGTTAGAAAGATCAATGTTATAAGTTTGTCACAGGGACAATTTCTGCCGCTTGAGCGCTGGTCTAGGTAAGATGTGGAAACTGGCCAATCACAGATATTTCGTGAAATATAAGTTGCATGCAGTTGATAATTTAAAAGGCGTAATTGGTTTGTTTTTCATTTCAAAATTCAATTAAATTATTTCTATCTTACCAAGCCCTAGTCCAATTTCAATTTACTGTGGTTTCGTATTTTATTTCCACCGTTACCGATTGCAGTGAAACTAGCGACAGATTTTTCCCTGTGCCACATTCTCGCATAATAAAACACGTTTCCTTTCTAACCTGTGGTAGAAGTCAACTTAGTTGTAAAGTATAGTGTCATATCGTTCTATCGCAGGGTGGTAAGACTTTAACCAAACATTGGCTAGTAAGATACAAGTTTCGTGCATATAGAGCCTTATGCTGCCAATAGCCGATCGCATAGGATTATATGATTGATGTCGAATCCCCATTTTACTTCTGTATTCCCCGATATTCTGACAATTTAGAGAATTATAATTAAATATAATGTTCTGGAACCAAATGTTGGCTAGTGGATTCGCACCCAAGACGTTAAGGTTTCATTCTGACATGGAAATCCCCAAATTGGTGATCAGTACACTCTAAATCTGAATGAGTGAATATTCACTGATTCACGCCTATGGATGGGACAGTTTCAACAAATTGAATCAGTGAGAAATCACTGTGAAATCGATGACTATTCACCGATTCCTATAAAGAGTGCCAACATTCCGCAAGTTAATTGGTGAATGTCCACAGATTTTCCAGTAATTTTTCACTGATTCAGTAAGTGAAAAATGTTCTTTGAAAACAACTGAAAAAAACTGGGAATATTCACTGATTAACTTGTGAGGTGTTGGCAGTCTTAAAGGAAGTCAGTGAATATTCATTAATTAAACAGTGACTAATTTCACAGATTCAAAATGTTGAAACTGCTCCATCCATCAGTGTGAATCATTGAATATTCACTAATTCAGATTAAGAGTGCAGAGATGATACGTATATCGTGGAAATGTTTTGTGCCAACATACCCTTGAAAACGCTATAGTTTCTTGCAGCGAATATGAATCGGTGATACACTTCTGACCAATGTAGCTGTCTGCAGACCAATGACAGGCATCAAATATTACAATAGCGGGATTCTTATTGGCTTAGTCAAATAGGGCAACAGCTCCATGTACAAGCTAAAGCCAGTAATCTTCTGGTGAGCTGAACGTGTGTTGAAACCCAGCAAACAGTCAACTTTTCCCGCGATAAATCATTATCTCAAGTGATCAGTATAGTGGGCTTAACTCCTAAGTCAACATAAATCAACACAAAATTATTTTCCTTCTGGGTCCAACCATTGTAGTTTGTCTCATGTAAGAATTTAATTTTTTTTTACATATCTGAAGTCTGTCACACGTATAAATTTCAACAGATATATAATTTTAATTTTATAAATTGCGCAGTTTTAGAGCTGAGTGTGTTTGTTCACAAATCACTTGTGGCAGAGGAAAACACTGTTTATTTTATGGAACCAGTCGTAAAAAGAAATGCCAACAAATGTCAAAAAGTGTAATTCTTATATGAAATGGACTATAGTGACGTTTCTGTACATGGAGCGTTTTCCAGTCTTGCAAGTGGGCAGTAAGTAGCGCCTACAGTTGATGTGGTAGAGTAACCCGCATAACACATAAGATATCGGGTAGCCTATCGAGTAGGGGCACTGAGCGAATAAAATCTTCCAAGACAGTAACACGGACGCAAGGGCGCCCATCTTACAGATTGTAAGGGGGGCCAAGATCATAACATATGTTTATGTCAACAGGAACGGATATAGTTTTCATATAAATCTGTAGCCATTGGCATATTTCGACACATGAAACCGCGTTGATTACGAAACGTATCGAACTGCAAATAGTTTGTTATACGTTTCATTAAAAATCAAAACTAAACACGTCGTGGAACATCTGTCAGGTAGGCTCTGGCCCCCCCTGCCCACCCCCCCCTTATGGGCGCCTTTGCATGGAAGTTAACTTTATGTTGTTGTGTTCAGATATTGAACGTGCGACCGGGTTTTTAACGTTGAATTATGATCAAGGGTAAAGTTAAACGTAACTGAGATTCAGGAGTAAAGATCTAAACGCAATGTTAATATTGCGTCAGCCAATCATATTATCCGTCGTACTTTGCACGAAACAATTCTGTATTTTTTAATGTGAACACAGAACTAAAATAAAATTGTTATATAAAAAGAAATTGGTCTAGTTTACGTCACACACCCACACACACACACACACACACACACACACACACACATGCAATACTGTTTGTAAAGAATATTACCACTAGTACTCTCAAAATAATTTTTTTAAATGGAACGTATTAAGGGGCTTGGACGTGGAAAACCTAAAAATTACTACACTGCACGTGGTACCAAATAGAATAGCAACTGTGGTTGCCTACTTGAAGTTTCGTGTCTTGAGAACAAAATTTGTAATTGCAGTTACATTTATGAGGACTTGGTGTTCATTGAAATAAAAAAGTTTTGATACAAAAATACAGTTTCACTATAGACAGTCACTGATTGGTCAAATCAGTAATTTAAATACTTCCAAGTCATTTAGTTAAACTTTATTTTCATTCTCTTCCTCGCTGGTAACGCACTGAAAAAAATACTTATTAGTCACCACAAAATATTCTGTTATAATGGACCTTACCAAATTTTTTGTAGCGACCACAAAACATTTTTGATGTTCCCAATACAGTTTTGCGGTGACTACAAGTATTTTTGTAGCCACGACAAAATTATTACATGTGGTCCATATTGACAAAACATTTTGAGGCTACCACAAAACAGTTTTTTCTGTGCGATATGACATAAGACTCGTACTCACGGACGGACGTTGAGAAAGTGTTTGTGAACTTCTGAAATCCTCGTAAAATCCTCACAAATTCAGCTGCCACTGCCAACGTTTTTGTCAGGACATATAACTTTGTGCAGGTAACCACAGCGGCCACTATGCAAGGTCCCGTGTATATTTTAACAATTTTTCGGTTTTTCATGCACCAAGCCCCTTAAATGAAGTGTAACAGGAGTGTTGCTGTTTTCAAAGTTTGGCAGGCATCACTTTGAAAAAGACAATTTGCAACACTTAGTAAATCTTGAGCCAAACTGAATCGCAGGATTCTTTCAAGCAACGTGGGAAGGAAACGGCAAAGCGATGTACGGTAGTAATACTTCATATTATGTGCTATTGTTTCAAAATAATTTTAAAAATAATCGGTGAGGTATTTTCCTTTCCCCCCCCCCCCCCCGCCTTTTTTTTTTCGTGTGGAGGAGAAAACTCCAGCGCTTATAATCATTCTGAAGTATCTCTTGTTTTCATTTCCCTGCTCTCTGCTTGTCCCTTTTCGGTTGTTCCTACTTTGCTTTCTGCTCAACTTCATCAAAGAGCAATTACCGCAGGCTTGATGAATTCTGTACTTTTATATATGAACTTTTTGCAACTGTCTGTGTACGTGCTTTGTAAGTCACTTACAATACGAAACTTATTAAGCGTTTCTAACAACAATGCTGTCTGTTTTTTTAGTAGACATTCATACGTTGTGTGAGTAGATTAGTTTTAGGTTGTGTTATGTAAACAATCCACGACAAGAAAATAAAGGAAAGCTATTTCCAAAAAATTAAACGTGTTTTGCAGAAGACAACGTACGGTTTAAAACAAAGTTTCTACAAAAGTCCGTAAATGTATTTATATATTTATAATCCAGATTATGAGTTTCGTTGAAGCTTCGTTTCTTTATGTGGCGCGTTTTAAATGGAGGCGTTACAGTAATTACTATAACATAAAATTTTAATAATAATTGTTTAGCAAAATATTTCGGTATTTATTTCAGTACAAAAGTAATTACAAAAATTAAAAAAATAGTTATGACCACAAAATTTTAAATTCATAAAATAATGTCGCAAACACGTAAAAATAATTACAAATTTTAAGTGTTAATAAGGAATTATCTCGATGGAAACAAATGTTCATTATGCTACATTCAAAATAAAAAATAGGCACCTTTAAAACTACATTTCTTCGTGATTAGTTGCAGTCATTTATTTACGACACCGCGACAGAATCGTCAGATTTTATTCAAGACCTTGAAAGTCTTGTACGTGATTAGTTAAAATGTACAGTAAGGTTGATCAAGGAAATTAAACGATGGATTTTCGCTGAACAACGACATCGTCCAGCGCATGTGAAAATCCGGGGATTGGCCCCACCGGGAATTGAACCCTGATCGCCTCTGTGTACTAGCCACTGCACCAACCACGTCCCTTCGGTGTACAGTTAACATCCCACCTCTGGAGTTATTTCGGAAGATCATGGAATACAAAAATTAGGATTACCGGACATGGTAACTGAACCGAGGTTCTTCCAAATACGAGTAAATTGTTTTGCCATTTTTTAAAATAATTTTCAGTGTAATTTGTATTTGACTTTCAAATCGTAATATTTGTGTCAAAGTATATGCTCGCAACCTGAGTTCACGCCGAGACATTCAGTAGTCGATTTGTAAGAATTAGAGTCTCTCACTTTCCGCGAAAATAAGTTCCATGGCAAGTAATGACAATACTGCAGCTCGGATTCGTTCAGTACTGCAGTTAAGGGGCCTGCCTACCTGCCTTTCAAACGTGTTGCAGCAGCTATGGCTGTTCTCTTTTTGACGAAACTATTTAACGCAAATTATATTTGTATATCTACGAAAAGAACACACACTGCAAACTATGTCGCTATGGTTTTAAAAATTAGGCACTTTAATTAGAAACATATTTTTTTCGGGCCCCTCAAAATGGCCACGGGGCCGCGGTGGCCGAGAGGCCAGACCTCTCGCCTCCCACCAAGGCGATCTGGATTCGATTCCCGGCTGGGTCGGTCCCCGAATTTTCGCATGTGGGAATGCTACTGGTCAGCGGGTTTTCTCGGGGATCTCCCGTTTCCCCCGTCCATCCATTCCGGCGCTGCTCCATACTCACATGTCACCCCCAGCAGCGCTAAAGACCTCGATGTTAAGCGCTGACCAAAATCTCTCACTCAAAAGTGCCAAAAATGAGTTTTCTAGACTGCCGTACACAGAAAAATAACGACCGGATTCGAAAAACGCGACTACAGAAACAAGCGTTAGACATTGAACTATGATGCCCACAAATAAGGTATTGTGGTCACCGCTTTAAGTCCTAGAGGAAAAAAAATAATAGCAAAGCACTGCACGCCATCTGAGGGGCTTGCGCGGAGAGGCGATAATGCATTACATTCGTCGGTCAACGACAACCTTATTGCTCCTGCCTCACTTGCACACACACGCGCGCGCAGCGTATCTAGGAAGGCCCCTTGACATAATTCTGATTGGTTCAGTCAACTAGCAAAAGTCGCGACACACGTTAACAGTTGCAGACGCGTACGAAGTATACGGCCTCATGCGCTCAATTTTTTTCGAGAAGATAGAAATAGAGTGGCCCTATATTAAAGACCATTTCTGACGAACACAAACTTACGTCCAGCCGGAGATACGAATGGAGTACAAAACCCCTTATACCGTACAGAGGGTTAAACTTCCTAAAAGGGTGCAGAACTTTAATATTTTCTCTGTTGCCGTTTCTGTGTATATGGGGACCTGAATTCTAAACCATGATAACTACAAAATTAATGATAAAGCAATAAAAAGTAATATATTTTTCGTGTGCATTTATGTCTACACACAGTAGAGAAATTATATATTTTTGCTAACTGTTCAATTTTGGAGTTAGCATGGTTTGTAATTCAGATCTCCATATAAATTCCTATATATTTAGCATCACGTTATATTATCAGTGGCCCTAATAAGGTCAACAATCTATTGCCTTACCGTAGTTGTAAATGCTTATTTCAAGGTACAAAAAGGTATTTATAAAGAGATAGTGTTTTGTCGCGGGAAAACTTGAATGTTTGCTAGGTTACGACGCACGTTCAGCCACAGAATATGTGGGAATACAGAAGTGAAATAGCCGAGGACAGCGAACTCAGTCACAGACGCCAGCAAAATGGCTTCCCTGGCCAGCAACATGGCAGAGACGCCCACCGCCAATCAGCGAGAGGCGTCTGTCCTGCTAGCCGGCAGCCAGGCCAATAGGAAACCTGCAGTAACATGCAGGAACTAAACACACACACGGAGCTGGTATCAACAAACTCGAGCAGCCAATAGGCGGTGAAGTTCGCCCGTAGCCAATGAGCCGCCGCGTTATTTCACGTCTGTATTACTAACTTAGTCTGTAGTTTAGCGTGTCGGACACTTTCTTAACGCTACTGGCTATCGTCTGTACCAACTGAGCCACGGGGGGTCGGCGCCTCTAGACCTCTGTGACTTCTATACTGCCTGTGTATGCATCAATAAAAGTGAATGGACCGATTGTTTTGACAAGCGGAAATGTATTTGGAAGTCTGTATAATCATACTCATCAAAATAATGATTTATTTCTCAAATACGACGAGGCAGGTATACAGGAATAAAGTCTTCATCGTCTGTATTGTCTTCAAATACCAAATTATACAGTGCTCGCGCCATTTTATTATGAACTTAAGCGAGATTAGTGACGTTACCCGGCAAAAATCGAGCAGTTAAAATTTAATCTCGCTTGAGACGAGAAAATCGAGTTTAACTACTTGGTGAAACCCAAAACATGTATAATCGAGATTAAGTACCGAGTAATCTAGATTAAATCGCTTAAACTTGGTTGGTGAAACCGGTCCTTAGTCGGTTTGTTCGGTTATCGGGTTACGTCTGAAAGTCTGCAAGCAATACAGACTCTTATGACTTACTAGACGCTAGAAAACTCTGCTAGGGTTATTACTTGAACGCTTCAAGCTGAAATGTCGTCCAACCCATGCTAACCTCATCAGTAGAGACGCGGATATTTCGCGGGTTCAACGGCCAGCAGGCTAGACTCCACAGTACTATATACACTGTGTCTTCAGATACTTGTACATTGGCTGCTGCAGTGAGTCGTTAATTTATCGTCTAACTAGGCAAAGTGTGAGTCAGTGGGGTGTTAATATGTAAGTTTGCTATTGGTTCGTCATACTCGAGGACATAACTTATAAGTGGTGGCCCAATCACGTGAGTAACTTACTTTTACAGGAGTTTGAAATAAAACTTGGTTTCAAATGAATTCGCAAAATTTACTAATCAGTTAAGAGAGCTGCCTACCTCTGAAGTCAAGCGAAAGCAAGGATATTAATTTACATGTTAAATTAGTGACTCTTTTTTGTTAATCTCGGTAAGACCGATATTGTTTTATTTAGGATATCTTAGGATGTATTTTCAGTACACTGAAAACTGAGAATAAGCCAATTTATTAATTCTAAAAAAAAAAATGCTGAAATAAAAAGACACTCGCGAACACCAGATAATAGTCTAAATTTTCCCTCCACATTTTAATTCCTATAGTAGTATGTTCCTATTCTTACTGCAGAAAACTGTTTTGTTCTAAAGATATATTATCTTTAAAACGACTGAGCCCAACGTAATAATATAATTTAACATGTAAATCCCTAGCCGTTGTTCTCGTCAGAGCTCCGAGGTAGGTAACGCCCTTAAGTGTGTTCCCGTGGCAAAAATTCGTAATTGTATGTTTACGTGACACAGTGTTCGTTTCATTGTGACTGCATTTTCTACTTGTAAAAATTGTTTACCTGACATAGTATCTACATAGCAGCACGTCAAAGTGATAATTTGCAAGTTACAGGAACATAGGCATAACAAAACTGATTGACTTACTTGAATAAAATAGTTTATACTGAAATAAGATATTGTGGGTCATATACTAAAATATTTAAAAACACACAACAAAGTCTTTTTTAATTAAAAAAACTGCCATGAATGAAGTATGCCGTCCTCATTTTCAGAATTTAAAAAAAAATGCTAAGAAAATTAATAGCGTGTTTTTAGATCTTTTATCGTGTGGCCCATAACATCTACTTTCAAAGTAAATCTGTACCACGCCCATATGTTCGTCACCACGATTTATTATATTTAACAGTCCTCAGTGTCAACCAACCATCATAAATACATATGTATTAATAACTATGTCTTGCGACCACTCGATCTCCTCGTCATTATGTCAGGATCACTTTGAAATAGTTTTCATTAAGGTACCATTACTGTACCATATTTTATACAGAAAAATAAGGAATTGTACATATTGTGTCTTTGTGAAAACGAGAAAGAGGAGCAGTTGCAGATCGTGTCTGGGGCCTCACCCCCACACATGCTCAAGCCACCCCCATAGCTGCTGAACAAGAGGAAAGGGATCCAGCCAATAGTTTAGTAAGTTGTCATTGTATTGTAGATATGTATTAATTAAGAAATCATAAACTTTAACAAGCTAAGGAACCGTTTTATGTAAATGGATGTAGATAGCAAAGAGAAGTTAAGGAATTATTTAGTAAATACTGTTCTGGCCGGAATTGTTGTCCTCAAGAGGCGGAGTCATCGGTTGAAAACTGGTTTCTGCTTGGCTCAAATCGAACCGGAGCTTGAAGGCCAAGTGACGGGGTGTTTTGGCGCGAAGGAGCAGCCAAGCGACCCGCGGTAACGGTTGAGGGACAATCGCCGACGGGCCGCGATAGACGGCGCGCCGGGTTGCTGTCGGCGGGCGTCGAACTGGGCGTCGGGACGCCGTAGTGGAGATAGACGTCGTCGAGTCGCGAGTTGAGATTAAGATTTCGTCGAGCCGCGGAGTATTGTGGGCCGAGTTGCCAGCATTACCGTTGTTGTTTAGGCGTCGAGACGCCTCTGATTAAGATATCGTCAAGTCAGGAAGTACGTCGGGCGAGACACTTACGGTTGGTAATTGTAGAGACATTGTAAGACGAGGCAGTTGATATTTTAAGTAGTCGTCGGGGTCTCCGTGCACGCGACTGTTATCATTAAGGCTTTCTTTCAGTCGCCATGTTGAATTTTCATATTTTCCGCATTTTTGAAATTGTAAGAAGAAAAATGTTAAATTTGTGATAGTACCTCAATTCTATTTACATTTCCCTACAGTAAAGACATTGAGATTTAGCTATAAACTTATAATTATGCCGCAAAGTGTGTGACAATTTTTTTATATTCATAATTTGCCCGACAAATTGCGACCTAACTGTACATTACCAGCTCTATTGCCGTGCTTGTATTGCAGCTCAATGTAAGTAGAATTTGCGGTATAGTCGCCGACTTAAGACTTTTCTTCTCAGAATTCCAATAAAGTGAAATATATATATATAATTCAATATGGCGACTGAAACCGAGCCTTAAGAGTCGTACCGACAATTTTGAAACAGTAATGGTCCGCTCGGAGAGGACAGCAACGACGTGCTACCCAGGAAAAAGTCTTGCCAACTTTACGTTACAGTACCCTGGTGTCCAGAACTTCAACCCGTCAATCAATAGTCGACCAAACGTCCACAGAAATAAATATAAGTTTAAAAAAAAAAAGGAGAGAGTGTCGTAAGTTATTTCATTCGAGTAAGTGACTTAGGTCTGGTTATGCCTATGTTCCTGTAGCTTGCAAATTCAGACTTTGTCATGCCGCCATGGGAAGATCTAGAGAGCAAAAAAAAAATTACAAGCGGAAAATGTAGTCACAAGTAAAGTCTATAAAACGAACACTATGCCGTACAAATATGAAAGTGTGAATTTTTGCTACGTGAACGCCCTTAAGGGGGTCACCTACCAGCAGCTGTTTCGCGTGTTGGAGGCTTAGAAACTACGGTGCTGTAAGGGCTATCTTTCTTTAACTCGCGCATCAAATGCCGCTATACGATTGTTTGGCCGTTTTTCTGATAGGGGAGTGAGCCCATTCCCAAACATCATACGAATAAATGATGGTTAACCGTGGGAAAACGTGACTGTTTGCTGGGTTTCATCGTACACTCTACAAAATAGTGTGTAAGTTTACCAGATGTGCGTATAGGAGCGCTAAGATAGTAGGTATGGTAGAATAGTTTCCCAGACATCCATGGTAGCACTCCTAAACTTTTTATAAAACTGTCAAATGTATACTAAAGTTATAAGACTTGTTTTGTAACTATTGTAAAATGTTGCATATTTACAAGACGGAAGTGTGGTAACTGTCCCATACTGCGTCTGGGATAATAACTTTCTAAACATTGTAGGAAGTTTTTTTACAGTGACGTTCAGTTTACCGGAAGATTACTGGCTTTCACTTATACGTGAAGCTGCTGCCCTATTTGACTGAGCCAATAAGAGTCCCGCTATTGTAATATTTGATACCTGTTATTGGTCTGCAGACAGCTACGTTGTGACAGACGTACATCACCCAATCTGCAAGAAACTACAGAGTTTTCAAGTGTATGTTGGCACAAAACATTTTCGCGATATTCCATCATCTCTAATCATTAGAGCGATTTTATGGCGAAAAGATTTTTGCAACATTTGGTTGCGATGTGTCATGTGCACACCTGCAGCTCTGCTACATCGTCTGTGGTTGGATGATTTTACTCTCACTGGCCTTGGCAAATTATAGACGTACAGCCTCACAATAATCTTATTCTGATTGGTGCAGTCAAATGAGAAACGTGTCTGAACAAAGACACGCTGCCAATAACCTTGAAACAGAACTGCCGATGTGCACGTGAGTCACTGAAACAAAGTGGGGCAAAAATCTTTTCGCGACAAAATCGTGGCCCTACTAATCATACGTTTAAACCAGTGGCGAAGCGTGAAGTGTTCTAGCGCAAGCGGTGTTTAGCAGTGATTATACAGAACTTTCAGTTGCCTGTGGAACCATTTGACTGGTAGGAGCAGGTACATTCCTCAGCCAATAGCAATAAAGAGGCGATGTAGGGCCACGATTTTGTCGCGAAAAGATTTTTGCCCCACTTTGTTTCAGTGACTCACGTGCACATCGGCAGTTCTGTTTCAAGGTTATTGGCAGCGTGTCTTTGTTCAGACACGTTTCTCATTTTACTGCACCAATCAGAATAAGATTATTATGAGTCTGTACGTCTATAATTTACCAAGGCCAGTGGGAGTAAAATCATCCAATCACAGACGATGTAGTAGAGCTGCAGGTGTGCACATGACGCATCGGAACCAAATGTTGCAAAAATCTTTTCGCCATAAAATCGTGGCTCTATGGATTGGTTCTCAGCAACACACCTTGCTCAACGTGTATAGTCAGCTCTCGTACTGTTTGCCTCGGAACACGTCCATACTTCGCCACTGGTACAAACATTTTCATTTATCTAGCAATATTTTCCTCTTATTAATGAACGAAATTGTTCCTATCCGAAAGCCGTATTGTGTAAAGTGACGGAGATACCGAACATAATTTTAACATGTTAATTTATTAATCCCTGTTGTTGTTTACACCAGTGCTCCGGGGATAGGCAGAGCTTCGAATAAAATACTTTTATTATAAACATGCTCAACCTGCTTCACTGATGTTTGCTATGGATATAGAAATGGCATTAATAAAAATGTGTTGTTTGTACACCCATCTGATGTTCCTCCGATAATCTTTAAAGCTTATTTTTTCGCGGTCAAAAACTGCGAAAAATGAGTGGATTTGCAGCCTTTTTTATAGGTGCTGTTGGAATCTTGTTTTGGAGCCTGTTGAAAGTAATAGGCATGTGCAATACACTTTTATCTTTAATATTACGTCGTTCAGTGATAGGGTCATTACTCAATGTCTCATAGAGGGTAGTTGTCAGCGAGAAGACACGTCAGTTAGTGACTTGCACATAGAGGCTAGGATGAGGCGTGATGTACGTGCTTAGTCGCCCTTATTGCTTCCACACTTCTAGGCCTTGTAAGAGTAAAATACGTCAACCCAGGCAGTCACCTTAGTATAAGCGACTTACGAGGAGTCTCTACGAAGATATCTCCTATAAAAACATTGTTTGCGCACATACGCTTGTCACTAAATAACAGTTCTGGAAACATGATTTTTTTTGGATAGGTAAAAAAAAACTAAAAATTCCTGTAGATGCCACTTTTTACTTTGATGATACCGTAGGTCATTAGAGACAAAAAAAATAGTGAACATGGTTGTTGAAAATGATATTTTTAAGACTTTTGTGAAATACATCCAGGCGTTTATAATTCCGTTGTTTTGCTTTTGACACGTACAGTGACAACATAGGTTAAAGAACTAGTTTTCGTGTTATTGGACTACAACGATGGCGGACTTTTAAAGCTGACACTCGCTATATAGGCCTACTTGCTTCATCGCTTCTGTATGCAATTCAAATGGCATCTGTCTCCCGCTGACCCGGTCTACAGAAATTTTCGTTGTCAATTTTATATTTTTACCGGATAATTACTTCTTACTTTAGACATGAATTGTGACAAGATTTTGCTCTTATGAAGTTTTTTATCGCTTACAGTTTTTTTTTTGCGTAATGGCTCGTAAATGTCAAAATTAGTATGTTACGGTTTTATGTATGACCCTAAACTGACATACCAAATTGAAAAAAATTCTCAGTGAATAACATTGTTGCAGGCTACAATTTTACACATATGTATAAGCAAACAATTAAATAGTTTTGTATTCGAATAATAATACTGAAATTTGTAATGAAAATTGTAAAAATTCGACAATTTTTCAAAAAAAAAAATACAAAAATATTTAATTTTTTGTTTCTATATATGTCAACTTGTAGCCTGCAACATTATTATCAACTGTGATTTTTTTTCAGTTGGTATATCAGTTGGTTTTAGTGGCGTACATAAAACTGTAACATGTAGATGTTGGCATTTACGAGTCACCAAGCAAAAAAATATAAAAAATAAAATTCCATAAGAGCCAAATTTAGTCCATTTATGTTTAAAATAAGAAAAAATATGGTACAGACATAAAAATTAAGTTATTAATGTAAAAATTGCTGTACATCATGCCTACTTGCTTCATATCCTCGGGTGGGCGCTGTGGCTGTATGGTTTGATATTACCGCGCCACTGAGGGGCCTTGCCCCCTGGGAGAGGAGGAAGGGGTGGGGACGTGCACTGACCTGGTGGCGGAAGGCGGTCATCTGGTCCAGGCAGAGCGCCTCCTCGGACACCCTCTCTATGAGGTCGAGGTCGTCGAGCGACGCCCTGCCCTTCACCTCCAGCCGCAGCAGGTGGTTCGCGGCGGCGTGCTTGTGTGCCGCCCCGGGGGCGGCGGGGGGCGGCGCCGCCACCAGCCCCTCGTCCGTCCGCATGTATGTCCGCGGCCCGCCCGCCAGCCGCCGCTGATTGGTTATCACGGGCGCCGACGATCGGCCGGTCGCCGCGACGCTCTGACCATCACTGGAAGAAGCCTTCCAGCCCGAGCGTCTGGGTCGCGATAACTTTCCCGCTCCTCGGGTATACTCGGGAACATTCGTGTATCCTCGGCGATTGAGCCACACATCCTCCCTCCCTCCTGCCTTGCCGAGACCCAGTGACCACGGCTAAGGTATAATTCTACTACAGTTTGAAAATTTCAATGTTATTAGTTTGGCAAGGAACGATTTATGCCGTTAGTTGCGCTGTCATCGGTAAAGCGAGAAAACTGACCAATCACAGAGCTTTTCGTGAATATGAAGCTACATGAAGTTGATTAAATATATTTGAAAGCCGAAATTGGTTTGTTTTTCAGTTAAAATGTACATTAAACAGTTTCTCTCGTCCCTACGCCTAGATAAAATGTATTTTAGTATTGTCCTACACGTCATAATACTCCTTAGCGACAGCAGCTTGACCAGTGGTAGAACATTTCCCTTGCCAAATTCGTCAATGAGAAACTCGTTTATCTTCTGACCTGTTGTAGAATCAAGGGGTATGGAAATTTAATTTTCGGGCGAACGACTGGCATACCCAATCTTCGATGAAATCTAAACTACTCATCATAATGCTACGGGAATTTATTTCCGATTAGATATTCTATTAGCGAACGTTTATTTGAATAGTACTGGGTGGTAGTGTGCTATAACTGAAAACGGTATTTAGAAAAATAAGGGATTGAATCCACAAAATCCATAACAATGAAATAATGTAATTTTTATAGTGTTTAGTACGATAAAATCCAGGACTCTATAAGAACCGAATTTAAAAAATATTCTCCTTTTGATTTTAAAATAATTTTGCTCTCTGAACCTCTGAGCTAGTGGCTTACGGATGTTATAATTATATTTAAATTAAAAAGGCAAATATTTTTGAATTTCAGTTATTTCAGAGTCCTATATATTATCGTACTAAAAATTATAAAAAGTGCTGGTTTCTATTTTTATGAATTTTGTGTGGTTTCAATCCCTTAATTTTTCTAAATTCGGTTTATAATTTTTACTCGAAAGCAAAACATACTACCGCCCAGTGGTATATAAATAGACGTTCGCCAGTAAAATATCTACTCGGCAAAAAATTCAATAAAAATTAGAGGTGTAGTTACGATTTTATCGATGACTGAATATTGCAGTCGTTAGCTCGACACGTTAATCATACCACGACCATAGAAAAAAAAAACAGGTCTGAAAACTTGACGCCGTTGTAGACAGCTAGTTGGTATTGCCGCTGGCACGCGGCTTCGCAAAGGTCGAGATTTGGCATGGTTTAGGCTCGGTTTCAGTCGCCATATTGAATTTTATTATTTTTCGCTTTTTTGGAATGCTGTGAAGAAAATTGTTAAATATGCGATTATACATCAAATTCCATTTACATTTCGCTACAGTATAGAACTTGCGAGTTAGTTGTTAACATATAATTACGCCGCAATCTGTGTGGCAATTTTTTTTATATTCACAACTTGCCCGACTGATTACAGCCTACCTATACATTACTAACTGTATTACCGTGCTTGTATTGTGGCTCAAGGTAAGTATAATTTGCGGTATAGTCGCCGATTTAACATTTTTCTTCTCAGTATTCCGAAAAAGCGAAAAATAATAAAATTCAATATGGCGACTGAAACTGAGCGTTAAGAGGCCTCCCCTACCTGCCCTTAAATGCGTTGCAGCGAGAAACAAGCGTTAGACTCTGAACCACGCTGCCCATAAGTAAAATAATGTGGTCACTGCTTAAAGTCCCATAGATAAAAGGATATTAGTAAAGCACTGCACGCCAGCTAGCGACTTGCACGGAGAGGGGTTACATATGTCGGCTAGTGGTACTCTTACCACTCCAGCCTCACACACACAAACACAGCATATCTAGGGAGGCCCCTTAAGGTTAATTTTACCACAGGTTAGAAAGAAATTTTTTATGGGAGAGTTTGTAACAAGGAAAACTTCTGCCACTAGCTGCGCTGCTATTGCTAACGCATCTGTAAACTATATATTGTAAAAAAACTTCCTTGAATGTTTAGGAGTTACTATCCCAGACGCAGTATGGTACAGTTAACATACTTCGCCTTGTAAATATACAATCTTTTACAGTTGTTACAATACAAGTCTGGTAGCTTCAGTATATATTTGACTGTTTTATAAAAAGTTTATTAGTGCTACAATAGATGTCTGGGAAACTATTCTACCATACCTACTTTCTTAGCGCTCCTATACGCACGTGTGGTAAATTTACAAACTATTTTTTAGAGTGTACGAAACCATAGTAAAATCAAATTTAACAAGGCTTGACAAAGAGAGGTCATTCCATATAATAGTATAGTGAAAAACAAACCAATTTTGGCTTTTAAATCATCAACATTATGTAACTTAAAATTCAGGAAAGCTCTGTGATTGGTCAGTTTGCGCACAGTACCGATACCAACCCTCAAGCGGCAGAAATGTTCCCTGTGACAAACTCTTAAGGGCGCCGCCTACCCGAGCATGAGAGGCTCCAAAGCGACGGAGCAGTAAGGTCGACCTTGAAGCGCGCATCAAATGCCGCGTCGCCTCAACGAGCCAAGCGCTGAACTAGCGTTCAAGATTCCCGCGAGCAGTTTTTACTACGGGATACTAAGCCGTGGCCATATAATTTTATTGGTGGAAAGTCTGCAGCTAAGTTCAGTGCAGGTCGCAATCTGAGTTTCACATACATCCGGTTAGTACGTTTTAAAGCCCGACAGACTGAAAAGGTAGTGTTTAGCCATGTTGTAAGGCTTAGAAACAGTGTGTGTAATGAACACGGTGTATTAACAATTGGGTTCCGACCTTGTCTGAAGTATATGTTTTCTTTTCGTACGTTGGCACAATTGACATACATGGAATATTCTCGTAGAAAAAACCTGTTTACAAACACATTGCAACACATTTGAAGCGTGAGGTAGACGGCCGCCTTAACATTCATCTTTGTAACATGTGATAGAATTAACCTTAGTACTGTATGGTGAAGATACGGCGTTATTGATACTCACCATTTTGTTTCCCATACCGTGGTGGCCCTCGTTTGAAGAACATGCTAGCTGTAGTTAATGCGTCTTTCATTACAAATCAACACAAATAAAGAAAAATGCACGTACTGTAACGAGTACAAGTTTTTGTAACGCCTTGTTCATGTTTTAACCAAAAACTTGCCTATTTCATATGTTTACATGCAAAATCCTGACCACTGTATAAGCAGCGTGCTAGCGGCAGTACAAACTACTTGTCAACAAGGGGGGTCAAAAATACGTTGGCAAATACGCAAATGTCCAGACCTGTTTTTCTACGGTCGTGCCTGTGATAGTTAATGTTAGTTAAGTTAGTGTACGTTGATTTAACTTGTCAACAAAATACTTTGCGTTGAATCTAACGACGGTTTGGTTAGATTAAGAAACTACAATAAATCTGCATAAACGTAGCGCTGCCTTTACGCTCAATGGCCGATGGTAAACGAATGCTCCCGAGTATTTCCGAGGAGCGGGAAAGTTAACGCGTCCTAGACCTTCGTGGGTCTTCCAGACAGCAGCAGTGCCTTCCTACCCCCCCACCGAAATAATCGTATGCCCCCCGCAGTATTACGGTACGCGTGCACTCGGTCGTACGATACACGTGGACAGACTCTCGTCTTACATGTGAGTATTTTCGTAATTTTATAACTGTACCAAACACTAGGCGTATCTTGGCGGTTGAATTTGCAGCACGTTTCAGGACCAGAGCATTTTCGCGACTCCGGTAGCAGTAGTTTGCAAACGCACTAAAACAAATCGTTTGCTGCCGTTTACGGTTTTTGGCTACCTGAGCAGCGAGGTAGGTTACAAGGTTTTTTTTTTTTTTTTTTTACAGGGAAAGGCTGTTGTTCGGTAACTTCCGTTTGTGTATAGCGCACAGGCGGATTTTTGTAATTTAGTGCGCTATTTTCAGATTAGCGTAAACAAAATAATTTAAAGAGAAACTTTGAAATTCCCGCCCGACTTAGGCAATTTCGGTAACAAATAATCATTTTTGCGCTTGCTTGAAAATGCAAATGTTCCACTGCAAACACTTGTAACCAGCCTGTTACCGATCCACACGCGAAAATACACCTATTTTTAGCTGGAATTGGTATCTGCTTTATTTTGTGTACCACAGTTTCAGTATATGGCGGTTTATTTGATTTTTTTTTAAATCAGGGAATTAACTGCCTTGATCACTTAACATATCAAAGGTGCTACTAAAGTGTTTCTTTTCCTTTTCTATGCCATTACTTCAGTTAGTTCTGTCGTGCAGAGTGAGTCATCTTTGCTCGTTGTTCCGTCTACTACCTTTTTTATGTCAGACAAACTCATAATTATAATTTTTTTAAATGATGGCCAGCCATGCATAGTTTGCAAATCTGTTATTTTTATATTTTCAGGGCAATATGTTCTGAGTAAGATCTTCTGTTCGTATGCGGCTACGAAGAGCACATCCTCGCATTTTGGAACATTTCGGTAAGTAACCTTGTAAATTATCATGTTCATCTTTGCCTTCTTGCCAGTAAAGACTAACTTCTCGTAACCCAAATGTTAATTTTGCTTTTCTAGTTGAGTAAAGCCATAGAAACAGAAGTTGTAAGGAAAAGTACTATTATTGTGTACTGCGGTGATAAATAGATAAAGTCTTCCGAAGAATTTGTTATCTAGTTAAATTCCCTCCAAGTTTTTGAAATGACGGTAGTTCAATTTGAAGGTAACTACAGCTTAGTTTCCTACAAATTTATTTTCACTTAAAAATTTTAAAATAATAATAATAATAATATTATTATTATTATTATCCATACAAATAACGGTACCTTCGCGATATTACAATGTAGATTTCAAATGTATGTATGTATATGTTAGAGACAGTTAATAAAATGTAATGATGTACATTTAATGGAATATTTTATGTAATGAAACTCAATTTATTGAAGTATCACAAAGTGTAGCGATTCGAATGTATCAAAATTAATTAATTTGAGCTGAAATAAAAGTTACTAAAATTTAATTCTAGGATACAGTACTGGGTACGAAAACATAAATTATTTCGGTATATTGCTGGAGGTGATAAATGCGTGGACCTTTGTTACTGAACCAATTTAAAAAAAAAAAACACACACATTTTCTCTAAGTTACAAGGGTGGTCGAGAGATCAGAGCTCTCGCCTCCCATCAAGGCGATCCGGGTTCGATTCCCGGCGGGGTCGGTCTCCGGATTTTCAAATGTGGGAATCGTGCCGGACTATGCCGCTGGTCGGCGGGTTTTCTCGGGGATTTCCCGTTTCCCCCGCCTATTCATTCCAGCACTGCTCCATACTCACCTCACCTCACCTGCGCTGAAGACCTCCATGTTAAGCGCTGACCAAAATCTCTCACTCACTCATCACCTTTTCTTTTATTTTTGTACCAGACATATTTCTTTTTTAGACATAAATTGTGATCAAATTTAGCTCTTATGAAATATTTTATCCATCTTAGACTTGGCATAATCGCTTGTTGAAGTAAAAATTTGCACGTCACGGTTTTAAGACAGACACTAACTCCAACCGACTTACCGAAATGAAGTAACTCACACGCAATAACGATGTGGGGTACAAGGCCTAATGTATAACAGTTAAAAGTTACATACTTTTGTATATAAAAAACTGAAATTTAAAATTTAAAAAATTTAAAAAGTGTTATAGTAAAAATATTTAATTGTTTGTTATTATATAATAGACATTGTAGCCTACGACACTGTCATTCAGTGTGAAGTATTTCAGTTCAGTAAGTTGGTATTAGTGTCGTACTAAAAACCTTGACGTTCAAATTTTGACTTTGACAAACCGTTGAGCAATAATATACAAATTTCACGAGAGCAAAACTGCGTCGCGATTTATGTCTAAGATAAGAAAGAAATATTTATCTCGCAGTCAAATAAAAATAGAAACAAATAACGAAAATTGCTGCGTACTGCGCCCGTAACAGGAGTCTGTCAACGCCCAGTTAAATTTGTGAGTCACTTTACGCAACGTTCTGTTGTTTAAAATAAAATTCGTTTTGGATACACGCGAACTTGCGAGGATTAAGAACACAGTCCGTTATTTAAATTCTTTTTTTTATCACGGCAGAGCTTTATGACGCTCATAATTTCCGCAGCATAAAATATAAATCAGCGCGGCGAGAATCTGGAATTTGCGCGGTTTTTAGTGAGGAGGAGGGGAGTTAGGCGGAGAAGGGGGGAAGGCGGTGAAGAGGTTGTAGCCACAGTAAGATGTGGGAACCAAGTTAATTAGGTAATTTGCATGATGTTCTGTTCAGTAAGCACGCTGCTCTTTCCTTGGGAAAGGATTTCTTCATTTGCGACGTTTGTTCCACCAGAGCGTTATCACCGCCTCAAGTATCCTCAAGATAACACTTGCTCTCTCGTCATTGTAGTTCCCACACATTTTAATGAAAATATTTCAATTATACATACACTGTAAAATTTTATTTGTACTACTGCAAAGAAAATCTTTGGAAACCCTGTTTCCAAAAGAAATTCCTTGTAAAACTACGAAGGTTGTCGTAAAAAATACAAAGTATATGTTTGTAAAATTACAAATGATATCCTAGTGATTGTACTTGTAACAAGACGTAAGTAAAATTTTAAATGCTAGTTTTATTTCAATAATGACACTTAACTTGTACATTAAATATCCATTAAATGACAAACTATTACATGAAATTATTTTGAAAATAAAAAAAAAGTTTCAAGGAAGCTAGACCACTTCTGACTTCGGTGTAAGCTGTGTTTGGTTTATTTTTATGTAGTGCAGTGATAATCTTATTAATTTTTATTTTAAAGTATGCACTCATTTTTCAAATTATCTTTATTCTAGAAAAATGCGCAACAAGATATGTAATTTCCGCGAAACTATGATTTTAGAAGACTACAAACTTTTTACATGTTCATTTTACAAAGAAAAACCTTGTAACGTTATAAACAAATGATTTGACAAGGGAAATGTTTCGTACATTTACTAAGGTACGTGAAAATAAAAAGAAATGCCTTGTCATTTTTACAAAAAAAAAAAAAAATCAGGGCTTTAACTGTCGATATAAGTACAAGGAATTCCTTTGTAGTGTTACAAACTTTACTTCTGTAACTTTGGCGCAAATTAATGTTTTCAGACGGGTTTTCTCGGAGAACTTCTGTTTGTGTTCCGTATTTTGGTAACCAGTAGCCATTATGCCAACAAAAGTGAACGTATGTGGCCTCGTTTTGTTTCAGTGCCTTACATAGACATCTGCGTCATAGCTTCATGGTTATTGGCCGCGTGTATATGTGAAGATGCGTCACTTACTTGACTGCGCCAAGAACATTAAAAGTTACATACACTGTAAAATATAGTTTCTAAATGTTCCGCACGTGCGTATAGGAGAGCTAAGAAAGTAGGTATGATAGAATTGTTCCCCAGACATACATGATAACACTCGTAAACC
This sequence comes from Medauroidea extradentata, assembly GCA_003012365.1. Lineage (NCBI taxonomy): Eukaryota > Metazoa > Arthropoda > Insecta > Phasmatodea > Phasmatidae > Medauroidea > Medauroidea extradentata. The sequence goes on from PNEQ01051172.1 coordinate 41,800, forward strand.
TTTCACAAAACAGTCAAATGTATACTGAAGTTACCAGACTTGTATTGTAACAAGTGTAAAAGTTTGTAAATTTACAAGGAGGAAGTATGGTAACTGTCCCATACTGTTTTAAGTTGATTACTTCCTAAACATTTTAGGAAGTTTTTTTACAGTGTACATGCAAGTAGGATACATTAAACGTACTTGGATCATCATAGAACAAAACTTCAGTTTCTTTGTGACGACTGGACGTACTTTAGCTGCATAATGTTGAACACAATATGTTTTGGGAGGGGCTTCAGCATGGAAGCCCTCCCCCCCCCCCCCCCCCCAACTTCCTTAAATCCGCCACTGCCAGTGTGAATTATGTTACTGCGACACCACACGCCACACGTTTGTGGTTGGCGGGTATAACCTTGAGACGTTGAGAGTTACGAACAGCCAATCAGTGACCACGAAGCAGAACTGCTTGTATGTACATAGGCACTCAAACGAAGTGGTCCAAAAATTTGCTCGAAAATCTGTGGTCCCTAGCGTATGGTTTTAAAATAGACACTAACACGATTAACTTAATTTTTTGATGTTTATTTTTCGCGATTCCAGTGGTATTAATTAACACTTCATTGAGTTCACCACGTGTTTAAGGCTCGGCATCAGTCGCCATATTGAAATTCCGAGAAGAAAAATGTGAAATTTGGTACTAATATATCAATTCTATTTACCTTGCGCTACGATAAAAACATCGCAGTTGAACTTTTAACGCATATTTAGTCGAGCATTTTTTTTTTTTTTTAATATTCTTAATTTGCTCGTCTGATTGCGGCTTCGTTAAAAGTTCAACAACTATGCTTTTATCGTGCCGCAAGGTAAATAGAATTGATATTATCGTAAAAAATTTCACATTTTTCTTCTCAGAATTTCATAAGAGCGAAAAATAAAATAATTCAATATGGCGACTGATGCCAAGCCTTAAAAAAAAAGGGGGGGGGGAGAGTTCCTGACTGCTATGGGATTTGAGCCACTGATTTTTAGTGACAAGTATTTTGCACCAACTTGTTTCAGTGTCTTATGTACACATCTATACCGCTGCTTCATGCTTATTGGCAGTTTGTCTTTGAGCAGAGGTGTCGCTCATTTGACTGTACAAATAAGAATAAAGTTACAGCGACACTATGAATCCGTGATTATCGGCTAAAAGCCTAAAATTCTGAGAGTTAAAAAACAACCAAATCACCGACTGTGGGTCAAAGCTATGATGTGCACATAAGTAATTGAAAGATTCTTGAAACGGGGGTAAATTATTTACTGAAAAAGTCTCGTTCATACGCCATTACAGTCGTGTCAGAAAAACAGCAGTGAAAACAAGAAAAACAAAGGAAAAACCCCTTTATTTGCTACCATCATAAATAATAAACCTTAAAATTCCCTCGCATTCGAAAGGAACCGGGTTCGATCCTCGTATCCGGCTATCCTGATTTCGATTTTCCATGGTTTTCCGCAATCTCTCCATGCGAACACTGGAATGGTCGTTAACAAAGGCCATGGCCGACTCCTCTCCCAGCTCCTGTCATTGTACTATGTTGTGTGTCGCCGTCTATATGACCTCGCTGTTGACGAGGCGTAAAGTCCACTTACTATATTTATTTATTACTAGGGTCCCCTGTTTTTCGTGGAAAGAATTTTGTGTCACTTTATTCGGTGCCTTACGTGCACATCTGCAGTTCTGCTTCGTGGTCAGTGATTGGATATTTTACCTGTCACGAGCCTTGGTATTCTACCGGCAAACCACAGACGTGTGTTGTTGAAGGAACGTTATTTGTGATTGGCTCAGTCAAATGAGATACGGCTCTACACACAGACACGCTGCCAGTAACCATGAAATAGAATTACACTGAAACCTACTGGGGCAAAATTCTTTTCGCGAAAAACGAGGGTCTGAAAACTCCACGAGGAATTGTGTTTAAATCACAGAAAATACAAAACAAAGAAATTATAAATTCAGAAGAAAAACAAACCGAGAAAAAAGAAATCAAAGAAAACTGAGAAACATAAAAGACGCCAAAATTAAGACAGCGCAGACAACAGCTGTAACGAAGACAAAGTTGCACACAAAATAGAATGAACAAACATCGAAACCACGAACGGAATACTGGACGAAGCAAATATGAAAACACAGAACACAGAGTTTCTTCCAAACGGGCTAATCGCTACGTTTCGGGAGCAGACACATGTGTCCCTCCTAGTAACTTATCAATATTCCCGCAACTATTTAGAAATGAAGAAAGTTTTGTAAAAGTATGTAACATTCTAAAAGGGTGTGTTTCAAAACTGCTTCGCATGATGCAATGTTGTCCGCCATTTTGCGGACAACTACAGGCATTCGGCATTAGACTAACGATATTCCCATCGGTCTAGTCGAGAGGAACTAGTTGTAAAACACACACGCAGGCACACAGTAACGGAAATATATTATTGGTCATGCACACGGTTGAACAGCTACAAGCAATCGGCTCTTCAGCAATAAATAGCTATGTTCTTTTTATTAGGTGTACTTTATTTCGCCTAACTTCAGTAAAATTTGACAGCTACTTATGGGCAACAACTGTTATTGTAACATGACTAATATATGTCACAATCCAATCTTATGTCCAGTTTAGAACTAAAAATGTAAAACACATTAAAAATATTTAGTTTTATTACCTTTTGTCAAGTTGTGAAGTTATATGAGACACAGTTTACAAAAATTAATCCATGCAGGCATATGAACGTTATCCCTTACCATCCCCCTTAATTTCATGTTTTGGAATTTTATGAAATAAATCTATATTCCAAGCAAGGTATCAAAAGTGTACGAATCATTTTTGGAGGGGAAGGAATCTCCGAGGAATTCCCCTTCTAATAATGTTTTCCTTGTCTCATTTCATGAAAATTATTACTATTCCAGGTAAAGTGACTTCCTTCCCCCACTTCTTCCTTTTTAAAAATTATAAATGTTTTAATTTCTTAGGCAGAACACTACTCATTATGGATGTAAATTAAGATTTATAAAGTTTTCATGGAATAATGATAGGTGGTTTTACTGTTTCCAAAAAAAAAAAAAAAAAACATTGATGTCGTTTAAACGTTGTTTAAAACCGACTATGTCATCCTAAAAAGTGCAAGCCTCACGAATATTGGTTTAAACACATTGCCAACATACGTGCAATAATCTGGTGGTCACGTTACGAACTAATGTAGGTGCTGGAGCACTCAGGGCCATAGCAAGGGGAGAGGAGGTGGCAGAATGACCCGGGCTCCAGCTTGAATGGGGCCCCAGTCTATGGCCATAAACTCTGAGAAAAAAATTAGGTTCTTTCATTTTCCAGGTTTAAAGTATGTCCGTATTAACAGTGTTACTGTGTTTATGTTGCTGTAAGCATCTGTAACATAGTGTAACGAGTCGGCATTGACATCTCCCCTCCCTCTGCTCGCTACCTACAACCCCGGCGTCGAGACAGCGGACTACGCCCCTCCTCGTTCCCTTCCCCCTGATTCGCTGTCTTCAGTCACGCAACGAGTCGGTGGACTGCGATCCACCGCCTTTCCACCATCTTCTCGGCCCTGGCGACGCGGATCACTCGCGCCTAGCTAACATCACAGGCGTCCTGAATGGGTGGGCACCCGTCAGTCATCCAGGACGATAATTCAGCTCGGATGTAACTTAATGTTCCCGCAACACCTAGAATGTTCAGCTTACATCAACCAGCATGGTCGGCGAAGTCTGAGAACATTCAGGGCGTCGTCGCGGGCGACTATAAATACCGGCCTACGCGCGCACAGACGGAGTGATTGCGGCGTTCAGCTGGTGAGTGTTCGTGACGAACTTGGCAGCGAGGAACGAGACGGGACCAGCAGATCGGTGATACTCTTCGAGTGGTGTGAGTAAGCGCGAGAATGGATCAACAGGTTGAACTGCAGCTGTGTATTGTGACACATATCTATATAAAAACTTATGTAGTTGGAGGACTGATTTGAGAGAGACGTTATTAGTTATACACTATAGTAGTAAATCAGGCTTTCAGGGAGATTGCCTTATATAATATCTGCAAGTGTGTATTTGAAAGTGTAAATCGCGAGTGTTGTATATTTAATGTAGAATGTTTATAGAGATTGTAATTAAATTAAAAACTTTAATTTAAATTATTTACTTAATTATTTTAGCCCTTCATCCCAAACTAACCTGGCTGCGCCGAGGACAGCAAAGTTGTTATAATACCACTAGACGTTGTCTATGCAAAGTGTGCATCAATTACGTTTACAATAATTTAAAAAAAAATAATCGGCAAATAAGTTTTCTTAACATTAATTCGGACATTAAGGGTCCCAAACAATTCTCTGCCCCAGGAAGACCCTCAGAAACCTTGCTGCAGGCCTGAGAGCTAACGGTATACGCTGTAATTAGGTACGAAAAACGCTTAGTTAGCACAATTTTGCTTCTTAAAAACGAAACTCTCCCGGCATAGGACCTCCCGCTTTATTTGGGGAATTGATGTGTACTTTATCATCCCCCTCCCCCCCAAAAAAAACATTTCGGGCACTGTTCTACAGCGTATGTTTACGTGTGCTAACCTCACATGTGCTCGGGTCATTAGTGTCTTCACTATTTTCCAGGCACGCCTTTTACATTCGCAGGTGAGCTGGGAAGTACTATAGAGGGTGGAGAAGGTGGAGCGGGGTTAATGAACAATAATAAAAGATGCCGACCTGACGACAGGGTCGTAAAAAATAGCGACGACAAAGATGATGAATGGAATGGGGAGGGGGGGCTGAGGTTTATTTATTTTTCCCTTGGGTCACCGACCACGCAACACAATCCACGGAGCCCCCCCCCCCCTTTAACATCCCTTACAGCGTGCACACACAGACACACCCAACGTATGTATATATATGTGTGTTGGCGCGTGTGTGCGGGGCGAGTTATCGACTCGCGGCCTAGGGTATCGGCCAGAACAGCGCATGCGCAGATTCCGACAATTGCCCCTCCCTCCCCTTTCAGTCCAGCTACCCCGCCCCTTTTCAACCGTTGTAATAGCATCTACCCGTAGCTGGGGATGTCGGGGGCGTGCCGTACTTGCGGTACGTCGAGCCGAGAATTCCGGTGTGCCAAATGGGTACCGCTTTGTAAGGCGGGGCGAATAAATTATTGCCCCTTGGACGTAACCTAACCTAACAAACCTGAAGAGCTATTCTTCAACCCTGCAGCAATTCAGCTCCAGCTGTGTAAGGCGAGTGATAACTGAGGAGTGATAACGTTACAAAATATTAACTTAGATACATTTTATTTATTATCATTCCTTTGCTCCTACAAAACGAGTTACAGAACTAAATGATATGAAAATTGTCACATGAAATTATTAAACACGTTAGTTAGCCGACATACTAAAATGTAAACCGTAAATAAACAGCATGAGCCAGAAATATTTACAACATGAACAATAAAAAACAGCGGCGTAAGTCATATGTAGTAAAATAAAGGATATCCATAAAGTCTTGCTGTCGTTTCAAAAAAATTATAATTTGCAGATTGTTAGAGCTACAGAATCGTTGCTTTCACAGCTTTCAAAGTTGTTTTATGCGAGAATTTCAATGTGTGTCCCACTTGTAGCTCGAAGGACATCGAAGAGAGTTCTGCGTGTTTAGGGCGAGCATCGTAGCATCAACAGTTCTGATTCTCTCGTTGATTCTTGCCCGAAGGGTAGTAATTTCATTGACAGGTGTGTTGCACAAATGATCCTTGACGTATCCCCACCAAAAAAAAAAAAAGGAGTGATACAGGAAGATAGCGTAAGCCATGCGATTGGACCGTCACGATCCGTCCATCTCTCTGGAAATGTATATGATATTTGAAAGCGTTGCTACAATGCGAGCGTATGACTGAATTTAGTTTCTTGGATATATGTCATTGAGATCAGTGGTGCAACAGGGGAAGGCAAGGGTATATACCCCCCCTCCCCTCAAAATTTAATCCATGAATCAGGGGCAAACCTTAAACAATATAGGTATCTGTTTGATTACAATAATGTTTATGTTCTTTATTTTAGTAATATAATATGTAGTTGAAAGTGTTAAAAATGATTTTATGGAAACAAAAATCTAGTATTGAAGACGGTGACCATTGTACCCCCTTCAATATCATATTAGGACAAGACGTTTGCTTTCTCCTCCCCCCCCCCCCTTCCCACTTTATCTTTAGGGAATTTGTAATTCAAGTTGTGCCCCTGATTGCGATATAGATGTCTGTTAAATAAAACCCATGACACGATTCCATTTATGGAATTTTATGTATGTGTATGCGTTGACTAAGGCATACTTTGCTTATTTATACTTTTCTATTTAGTTTTCGTTGACAGACGTCTATATCGCAATGGCGAATGTCCAAGAAACTAAATCCAGTCAGGATTCAGAACATCAGGAACGTTCAAACTGCAATGTGGGGGGAGGGGTGCACCATCGTGCTGGAAGGTGATGGGAGACTTCTACTCTTGTATCTGTGGTAGGAGGACCAGATCAGGCTTGTCCAGATAAACAACTGATGCTACGGTTATTTCTGCATTATAGGTCGCACAAAACATTAAAAGTGAGTGTGATAGTCGCCATCTTGAATTTTTGTATTTTGTGTCATAACTTTTATTCTGGCTAATTTTTTGGAACTTTAACCTAACTACGGAATAGAATACATACTGATAGCATTATATACGCCATAAATATGTATTTCCCTTTACTGTTGTTATATATCGAACTGCGGTTAAGAAAGTAATAAACATTTTGTAACTGCAATTTGTTCTGTAACAAAAGTAATGACAAAAATTTACGGTGTCTAAAATTCTACCAGTATGTATTGTATTCCGAAGTTAGGTTAGTATTCATAAAATTTCCCCGAAGAAAAGTTATGACACAAAATATTCAGAGCCACAAATTCTAACGATGTGGCGATTAACATGTCCAGAAATGTTGAAAGTTGCTTCATCTGAAAATAAAAGGCATTTTTTTTTTTTTCAGGTATCCGTTGCCTGCGTCTGTGGAGGCCAGCGTGTAACATTAAATAAGGGTCATCGTTTAAAGTCCCGTTTAAAAACATTGTCTGCGAAAACACTGCGTAATAGTTTAATTCTCCGTGCATAGAGGTGATGAGAAGTTTGACAGACGTGTCATGATCGAATTCGTTTCCGTGCCTCAAACGTGTGTGTGTGTGTGCATATTTAAAGATTGTTCACAAAAAAAACCGGACAAACTCCGGCAGGTGATTCCTTGTGAAAAATAAAGCAGGAAATATATGAGACATTTTGTACGTAACCGTAATTTTAAGGGAGAAATTCGCCTATGAAAATTAAATTTTAAAACTTTAATTTCGCCACAAAACGAACACTGATCGACTTAAACTGACAAAACACAGGGTATTACTTCATGGCAATACAGCGGACAGATCAACAGTAAATGCCAGTTCATACCTTCAACCCTTACGAAAATGAGAGGGATTGATGAAAGGGATTGAAAATGAAAGTGCCTAGCGCGAAGGCAACTCCGCGTACACGAGTGTTCGCTTCGTCCGAGTCACTAATTAGTTTGTGGTTCGTAGATTTTTATTTACGTTAAACGTATGTCCTAAGACTTAAACAGTAAAAATTAAAATTAGAATTTTCTTTAACAAAGTGTTTTGAAAATTAAGTTTCTAATTTTTTTTTTTTTTTTTTTTTTTTTCGCCGACAATAATGTTATTTTTCTTTCTGAAGGTAGTATCAGTAATGATATTGGCGATATCGGACACTGCCTGAAAACCATATTGGCTCCCTTACACTTTACAGTTGTGCCATAACTACACGAATTTTTCAAATGTCTAACTTCTTGCACTGTACAGACGAGGTATTTATTTCACGCAATTTAATTTTCAAAACACTCACAAATTCAGCCAGGAAAATTTTGTTGGTTACAGTTAACTGAGCTAAAGGGCGTTCAAGTGGGGAAAAATTCATAATTTTATATTTGTATGAAATAGTGTTAGTTTTGTAGACATTACTTAAGAGTGCATTAACCTCTAACGAAAAAAAAAATTAGCTCAGCCAGTTTCCCGCAATGGCACTTCAAAGTCAAAATTTGCATATTTTTACTTCATACAAAACTTGAAAACCAGTAAACATAATGAAATGGAAAATTTCTCATCAAAACTACACGTCACCATCTACGGCTTGAAGCATATACAAACCCATTATAAAATATTTTTGTGTTTGAAATAAATTTCTAAAAGTACCAAAAAAAATTTCTAATTTTGAAATTTTTTATTTAACATAAAATTTTTTGTAACGGGTTTTATATGCTACAAGCCATAGACAGTTACGTGTTGTTTTGATGTGATTTTTTTCCATTTCATTATGTTTACTGGTTTTCAAGTTTTGTATGAAGTAAAAATATGCAAATTTTGACTTTGAAGTGCTATTACGGGAAAACTAGATGAGCTAATTTTTTTTCCGTTAGAAGTATGTGTACTCTCAAGTAATGTGTAGAAAACTAACACTATTTCTTACAAATATAAAATTATGTTTTTTCCCCACTTGAACAACCTTAAGACACATGTTCTTTATAGTGAACGTCCAACATCGTCTGTGTGGCGTGGCAGGATGAAACAAACAAAACAAATCCAATGCATCTCAGACAGTCACTACAAGAGGACCTTTTTTTTAATCACCAAGGTCACATTACCCAATAATTAACATTTAAATTTCAGATTATTATGACATTAAGAAACTGTCACCAATTTAATGGTGGCCACTCCATTTATTTTCATAAGGTTTGAAGGTATGAACTGGCATTTACTGTTGGTTTGTCGACCTTATTACTATGAAGTAATATCCTGTGTTTTGTCAGTTTACGTCGATCAGTGTTCGGTTTGTCGGGAAATTAAAGTTTTAAAATTTGATTTTCAAAGGTGAATTTCTCCCTTAATATTACGGTTACGTTCGAAGTATCGTATATTTTCCTGCTTTATTTTTCATAAGGAATCGCCTGTCGGAGTGTGTCGGTTTTTTTTTGTGAACATTTACACACACGAAGTTCTTGAATCTCGCCGTACCCGTTTTTTTTTTTATTTAGGTATTCTCTGATTCAGAATAACCTCGTTAATCCATTCTTGCGTGATCTCATTAATCCAAGAGTTAACGTTCCTATGTTCCAAAAATTATTGACTGTAGGCTGTAGGTGAGGCTGGTCTGGTGCAATTTAAGTCGTTTCAATTTGCTGATTTCAGGAACGCAACCCCGACGTAAATCGATGACTTACTATGCATATGCATATATATATATATATATATATATATATATATATATATATATATATATAGGGTGGTCCTGAACTACAGGCACAAACGCAGGGAGGAGATTCCTTATGGAAAATAAAGTAGGACATGTGTAGGACACTTTGTACCTATAACCTAAGTGTAATATTGTGGGAGTTATGAGCCGCAGAATATCGAATTTGAAAACCGTATTTATTTTAAATATCGGAAACAGAATTATGTAAAACGACAATACTCTGAACATTGATTTGTGTTATAATAGTCTTCAAACCCACATATAATGCTGGTTGATACCTTCAGCCATTACTAAAAGAACAGGGGTGACCACCCTCTAAGTGGACTAAACGTTTGTGTCATCGGGATAGTGGAACATTTGACGATGTTTTATTGAGTAATGCGAGCTTTGTAATAATAATGGTCCTCTTATTGCAACTGTCTAGGGCTCGTAGTTTTCGTGAAGGTGCACTTTATTGCCTGCCAGGTATGCAGCACACACACAATAAATCTTAAAACGTCTAATCACTGAGTTTGAAGTGAAGTAAAGAGATTTTGATCAGCACTTAACATCTAGGGCTTTAATTCTGGGTGTAGGGAGCAGCACCTGAATGAAGGAGCGGGGAAAACGGGAAATCCCCGAGAAAACCCGCCGACCAACGGCATCATCTGGCACGATTCCCAGATGTGAAAGTCCGGGTACCGACCCTGCCTGGAATCGAACCTGGATCGCCATGGTGGGGGGCGAGCGCTCTACCCACTGCGCCAACAGCGGTCCTACTAAGCATAAATCAGCGCTGCAGATGCGGACGTGTGGCAATGTAACGGGTTGCTTTCATGACAAATCAGTGCTTACAGGTCCTCGTGAAAATTCAAGTTTTTGGTGCTTGAAATATTACCCCAGGTAAGTTTACCTGTGTTCGAAATTTTCAACTTCTGCCCATTCGGTCAACAACTAAAACTGGACAGTGTTATGCAAAAAAAGAGGCAACCCTCAAATGTACATACAGATAACACACATTCCTCTAGACGTGAATATTATTTTGTACGATTTAAATTGAAATGTGGGTTGGATTTTTTTTTGCATAACACTGTCCAACAAATAATATATTTAAATGTCAATATGCACTGTGGATGTAGTATTTAGCAGAATATTGATCATGTAGGTTTAGGCTTTATTTGGATTCCTGTCATTTTAAAACCTTGAATAGCATTGCAGGTTAAAATTCTGGTAATCGACAAAACGTGACTGAGTTAACCTGCCATACTCCAGTGAGAGACTATTCACAAGCGCCTTATGGCGATTATTTAAGTGCTCCCCTCTTTTACAAAGTCTTAGTACACCACTAGCTGCGCGCTTTTCACAAGTTGTCTCGGAGGCTGGCGGCAAGATAAAAAAGAAGGCAGAGGATGGAGCAGGGTTGTTGGTTGCCCTTGCGTCTGTCAGTATCGATGTAGCTGCCCCACCGGGTTGTTGGGGGGTTGGAAGTGTTCGCCTCTCGCCACGAGATAGACTCGAGTACGATCTGTCGATACTGTATCGACAGCCATCAAGGTTCGGGATGCTCTCGACCCCTTCCCCCAACCACTTCCTCGTCCTTCAGTCCGGTGCCTCGCCGTAAAAAGGAGAGAAAAAAACAGGACAAAATGCAACAACCTCTAATCTGAACTTTTTTTGTTTACAAAAAAACTCTCCTTTATATTCGTTGCTGAAAATAAGACTGCTGCAATTATGTAAATTTTTTTTAGAACGTTAGGGATGAAAAGTTTTTTTTTTTGTAAACAAAATTATTACCTGAAAAAAAATTTTTGTTGTGTTATAGTCTTTAAAATTACATTCTTATTATTAAGAATTTAAACAAAAAAGGCGAAGTTTCTCAAATAGCAGCATTCTTCTTTAAAAAAAAAATGGTTGGTTTATTACAGTAGTTATACCACGTTCTTAAACTACTGTGCAGTGTGTTCGTAAGTACGTTATTTTTACTAAATGTGCACATTGTGTAAATTAGGGGTCTTAGCCACCTAGCTTGTGGACCACGGATGGACCTCGGAGGTCTCTCTCGTAGCCTACCATCGTTTTCAAAATAACAAACCTCACTTATGATTGAAGATGGCAGTGGAAATAAACAGTGCTCGTGTTTGATTTCAGTGAAAAATGCCCTTCAGCCCTTAGCCCTTGTTCCCATCATGAAGTAGGGTGCATTTTGTGAATTCGGATCTAGGGCTCTAGAAGGGTAAGTGGCTCATCCCCTTAGCTGAAGGGGACATTCTAGGGTGCATATAAGTCCTTGATGTGAATTGGAACAGCGGCGTGTGTGACGTCACTTCCGTGATGCACTTTCCAAGGGCTTGAAGCATGGCAGAGGCCCTTGACGGCCAAATCGAACACGAACAGTATTTAACACTTTGTCATACCACAGTAGCTCTTAGTGGTATGTAATTCACATTGTGAATGTTGCCAACACTGTTTAGCAGGTTGAAGACCCCTGGAGTAAACTTACAGAACGAAAATACACTTCAAGCGAAGATGGAAAGGTAGTATTAAAGCATCATGTCAAATATTAGAAAAATTATTTCGGAGCCCTTCAAAACTTCTAAAATCAGCTTTTTCAACACATTATACCTTAACAACTACTCAAGGTAATCGTGTAAAACTACTCTAGAAACATACTTAAAACGTTCCACCAATATAAAGACGGGATCACCTCTGAAAGTGTCAGGCGAGTGATCTACGACACTACTGCACGTAGTTTGTGTATTGCGGTAGAGGTGATACTGCACAAGATGAGCCGTTCAACATCGCCCTTGGTGCTGTGTCTCACTCACACAAACACACATCCAGAAAGCGGTCTCCTTAAGAACATTGTCTACCTGTGCTGTAAGTGTGATGATGAAGCGTGCATGAAATGCCTAATTGCCACAATAGGCCAACTCCTTCTGATCCATTTTTACTACGGGACTTTAAGTGGTGACGATATAATTTTATTGGTGGAGAGTCTGTACAAAAGTTCAGTGCAAGTTTCTGTTTGAATTTTGTATGATCCGGTTAGTTACTAACTTTGCTACAGACTTTCCACCAATATTAGTACATTTTGAAGTACGGCAGTCTGAAGAAAGGTCATCTTCAGCTGTGTTGCAAAGGTCTTCAAAACAATGCTTTTAATTAACATGGTGTCTTAACAGTGACATTCCATACTTATCCAAGCGGATTTCATTTTCATACATTGGCACCACGGACACATGAGTGCCGCGTTCCAATACCCACTGACTTCACAGGTCAGTAGTTTCAATAATGTCAGTTACTGTTCCGATATTGTTGGCGAGCACTGATGGTCTCTGAGAATTGTTCACGGCTGACTCTTTGTGCGAGGCTACACAACTTCTGATTCTAGGAGCTCATGAGGATGTTACTGTCAGTGATAACATACATCAGCGCGAGATTCAAAACATTATACTCTTGGAACTTTTATAAATATTCGAATAATCGTGGTGATACATAAAACTATATATACTGTACAGAAAAATATTTTTGATTACGATTTTCCAAAGTAACCAATGAAAAAATAACATTTAAATTATATTGATAATTTTTCATAGGTACATTATCAGATAATTCTGTGAAGTATAATTATTCTTGTAAGAATGTAAGCTTTTAAATAGGTTAGTAAACTGTGTTTGTTGATTAAATTCTTATTCATGAATGAGTTTTCTTTTATTTAAATGTTCATAGCTGTCAAACGTTCCAAACTTCTCAGATCACTGACTTTAATGACATAATTACTGATTACGGACGCGGTTCCGTTTGTGCTGACAAACACTGACAACTATCAGTAAAATCAGTACTCACCAAAAAAAAAATGAAAACATGAACATATTACAATACATTTAAAGTTCATGTTAAGCGGCGCTGGGGCAATTGCATGAACTCTATACCAGCATGTTAGAAGAAAGTTATTTTTAAAGAGCTACTACTAAACGTGATTTTGGCATCTTTATCTACAAGAAGAAAACACATTTGAAACTAAGCATTTCTATTTTAATTTTTTGATGTCATGTTTAAAAATATGGTTTTCGGGTACCCCAAAAAAAACTTAAACTGCTTTTCAGACTGCTGTGGAAAAAAAAAACGGAATGATGAAACAAAAAAAAAAGAGAGAGAAGCACTCGCTAGACATTACTGTAGGTCATTCATGATAAAGGGAGCACTAAATATTTAACCTCTGAAAAATATTACCAGCTATTACTGCTTATAGTTGCCTTACCGCATGTATGATTGACAGTGAAACTGCGCAGTATAGTTTCCTATTTAAATACAACATTACTGAAACAAAATTAACCGAAATATACATAACTGTATTTTATATAATTAATAAACTTTTTTTTACTAAACTGCATCGATTTTTAGTGACTACACAATTCATCTACACACGCAAACATTAAGTAACGTCTCCAGAGAGGTTAGAGATTTCCCGTTGTTAGCCGTTACAGTAAAAATTGGCTGAAAATATAACTTTAGCAGGGTTTTTTTGAGTGCCTACTTTATCCTGAACCAACTACAGTGAAACCTCTCTAATACAAACCAGAAGGGACCAAAATGGTTGTTGTTTGTAATAATGAGGTTTGTAATATGTATCAGGTGTTGGCCAAAACCTTGAAAAGTTTCTAAAATTTGTCTAATTTTGTTTATCCTCTCAAAACTCTCATTCTTATCATCACAGTGACCTGTTTTAACCAGAGGACTTTGTATTACATTGATTTACATATAAAGAAAACTTATATGGAACATTATAGTTATTAATTCATTTCTGTCATCATCCCAAAGGGAACAAACCACTTTGTATTAATGAGAACTTTGTAATATCAGGGTTTGTATTAGCGAGGTTTGACTGTATACACACTTTCCGTAAATAAAAAAGTAGCTTAAAGTCCCATAGAAAAAGCCAACGACCAAAACGTTGCACGTAAGCTTTGCACCCAGCGCATAAACGAGACAGTGTTGTTGACGCACCAGCCAGTCTAGACCTTACAGCTGCCTTGTTTCCTTACCACCAGTGCAGCACCTAGTGCCTACTGTACAGGCAGTCTGGATTAACGCACTTTGTACTTGTGTTCGAGTATAAATATTTACTACTGATTGCAGCCTAACTACACATTAAAGTCCAAATGCTATGCTTCTACTGTTGCACAAGGAAAATAGATTTGATGCTATGACCATAAATAACACACTTTTCTTCTCAAAATTGGAAAGAAAAAAAAACGAAAAATTAATATGATATGGCGACTTATACTCCGCCTTAAGGGGAAGTGTTAGACAATCTTATTGTTTTTCAGTTTTTGAGCCATATAATTCTTAGAATTGTATTATAAAAATTTTCTCTTTGACAAAGCATAGGATATATTCTTGGTCAACTGACTGACATCAATAATAATGGAATATTTCATTCGTTTGCCATGCAGAATCATTGCAAGATATAATTCTTGAAAGTTAACCTATAATTCTCTTGCAATGATTCCGCACGACAAATTAATGAAAGATTCCATTATTATTTATGTAGAGCAGTTTACCAAGAATATATCATATGCTTTGCAGAAGAGAAAATTTTGATAACGCAATTTCAATAAATGTTAAGGTTCTAAAACTGAAAATATAATAAAATTGTAGTAGTAGTATGAAGAATCTTTAACTACATTTTCAGATGCCCGACAACCATGTTTCTTAGCATGATTTATAAAAAACAAAAATAGAGAAGCATAGTTTTAAATGTGTGTTCTTTTATAGATACAGACACCAAACATATGTGTAGTCGTATTTCTTAAAAACACTTTCTCTTAACATGCTGCAACGCAGTTCATGCACCAGATGTAAAGACCTCTTAAGGACGACACAGCTCTTGCATCACGTTGCATCCTTGAGTCACAGAACTGGTGTGCAGTCTTCTCGCTGATAACAGACCTCTATGAAACAATTCAGTGGCAACATCATTTTATGACGTAGTATTAGATAGAAAGGTGTATAGTATGTGTCTATTCCTTTTTAAAAACATATTTCTTCATGCTTAGAATGGACCACAAATAACTCATTTATTTGGGTCTGACTGTGCTCACTCCAGTTTATTACAGAAACGGTTCCTTCATTCACCCCTTGATAGCAATGTTTACCAATGCAGGTAGCGTTACGTCCTTGAAACTAAAAAACTTCCTAGATGCATCAGTAATGCTTTCTATGTGTCATGCCAAACAAACATTCTGTAAAAATAAAACTCATGTGTCTTTATTTACCGAGAAAAAATAGGCGAAGAGGCTATTTGTGGTTTAAAATGTAAAACAGATTTCAATAATGCACAGTATGCATTAGGTATGTGTGTAAATTCACACAAACATATTCCTTAATATTGCACCACAGAATTAAAATACAGTATTACTGAAAGATTTTCATGTAAATAAAATTCAGTGAACTGTTATATGTATTTCAAAGTTGACAGCATACATTTTAACACGACAGGTGTAATGAATGTAAAAAAAAAAAAGGACATTATTTAACTGCTGGAAATTATGAACAAACAAGAAAATTTAAACAAGTTTATTTAGGTCCATGTTGGCATTTTCCTGAAAATTATACGCAGAATTTTGAGGAGTCACTTCGTGTGCTACTAGAAAAATTTAAACTCTTGTTACCTAGCATTAAATATTTAATTCAGTGTATACGAGCAATTTATATAACTTTCCTTTTTGAAAACATTTCACGAGACCCTGTGTGAACAACCATTATATGACTACACTAGTAGCTACTGTTGTTTTTTATTTTCTCAGAGGAAGATTTCAGTGGTTATGTTAAGGCACAAAACTACGTTTAGTAAATTTCTTTATTTGTTTGCTATGTTACTTTCAGTTTTCCACTAAATGTTTTTGTTATATGGTGGGCCACTTGTATATGCCTGCATCACCTTTATCACTTCTTGCTTCCCGTTGTCAGGTAGACAACCACCTTAATTTGGGTCACCATTACGTTACTGGCAGACTCAGTTTGGGTTTTGGGGCAAAAACATAGTCTGCAACAAGCATTTTGCAACCAGTTAACAATTAAGTAACAATAATGTACTCACAGCTAAATTATTAATAAAAAAAACACAGTAGTATTAAGTTGAGATCAGTAACATACAACAATTTTTTTGGATTTCAGAATACTGGTAAAATTAAAAAGTAAAACAATACTAATAATTGTTTATGTTTATTACAGTTAAAATAGTGGTAAAACATTTAATCTCTTACAACAGACTAACAGATTACACTTCAACAGAAATACCAAAGAACATCACACAGAATTTTTTGACAGAAAAATACACAAACAGAATACTTTTAGCACTAAGCGTTTAAGTTAAGCTGTCTACTCACAACCATTCGTAAAATAATTTACAGGTAAACAGAGAGAAAGGCAAACAGGTTACTACAATAATTAAAAAAAACTATAGACAGAAATGCACCAGTACTTACAGAATTTCAGTTGCAGGTAAGCAAATGTAAAACATATTTTTTTTCCACACAGTTGCTTGATCTTAACATTACACGACCTAGGACAAAATTGCCG
Source organism: Medauroidea extradentata (assembly GCA_003012365.1). NCBI lineage: Eukaryota > Metazoa > Arthropoda > Insecta > Phasmatodea > Phasmatidae > Medauroidea > Medauroidea extradentata. Next base: position 58,683 of record PNEQ01051172.1, read on the forward strand.
CTGGAAAACGTGTGTTGTTCATTTGCTTTTTTATGTATGCTTACAATTGAATATAGTTCTGATATTACTTAGGCATTGCAGTCTGAATTTTATAGTAATTAAAATAATACTTTGCAATTTTTTTAAGATTAAAAAACACTTTTTAGAACCTTAGTTCGATTATCGCACTTAACACGTAAAAACGACTACACAATTGAAAACTTAAGAATAACTTTATGATAACTTTCAATACATGGTTTCTTACGGAGTTGTACACAATGGCATCGCCAAACCTAAAGTCAAGCAGCCTTGATTTTAAGTTTCCAATAAATTGAAAAATTGCAGTCACAATAATGATGGCCAATCACAAAGAACCCGCTGATTATGTATGCTATAGTTAAAAAAAGTCACAGGTGTGTTTTACATGTACTCGAAAAATTTTGTACGTGTTGTTACATTAGTAATAGTAATGGAACTTTTAAGTTTCGTCCATTGATGGTGTTTGTTTTGAAAAATATTGTGAAAAATGAGAAATATTTTAATAATTAGGATTTTTTTTTTTTAATATTTACATTATATTCTTTTATGGTAAATATACAATGATTTATATCACTATATTTACATTTAAAAAACAAATTCTCTCAATAGTTTTTCAACTATCGTTAATTTAGCTTTATGTTTATATTGTGTATTGACAAAATACTTAAAGTAACGGAAACATAAAGTCAAATGTTTACGTATTCAATTGTGTCTAGAGCTTAAGACATGTAAGAACAAAAAATGTGAGTACAACTACACACAACATCACACCAGAAATAGTTACACATGGTATTGTCTCCATCACAAAAGTTGTTTACGAAAATTGGATCATTATTCAGGTTAGAATTAAACTTAAAACTCTGCTAGTAAGTGACTCAAATGCAAAAAATTAAGTTTATAACTCAGTTAACTTGGGCCTAACCCTACTCGAGAACACAATAAATTGGCTTTGAAGACAAGCAAATTAGTTTGAAAAACAATGAAAACACTTAACCAATGTGGGAACAAAATGAATAGTGTTCTACATAACAAATAAAGAAGCACGTGAATATTTATTAAGAGGAAATGTGAGATGCTGCAGCTTAAGAATTAATATTTTATTATAACTTATGGTAAAAAAAATTGTTATTTTTATGCAATACTACTGAGTGTTGCAGAATTAATTTTCTATTTTAACTGTATAATTTTTTGGACATATATAATGTATAAAAACCCCTGTCATAGTATGTGTAGTTTTCCCAAAAAAATATGCAATAAATATGTAAAATATGAAGGCCTATATTGAATTCCAGCCATCTTAAAATACTGAACTGGCTTTTAGGCATTATATAACAGCGAGGCTACCTATATTAGCTTAGATAATGGCCACATGCTTCTTACAAACATGTAAAATTCTGTGACAAATTCACAGAATGAAAACTACACCCTGCAGATGACTAACAAAAAAATACAAATTAAGAAAACCTACCCTCATAGTACATAAATGCAAATCACAAATGTAAGCAATATCATAGTTAGATAAACTTCCCTCATAGCAATCCTGACACAGCCAGTGTTACATAAATGCTTCTCATGAACATTAATCAACTTAATTTTCATATTTCATAACTAAGGATGTTCAAGTATTAAAAAATTTAGTTTTTAAGGATATCGATAATTTATTTGTGTAACATAAATACTAACTTGTTTAAAAATTACCTGTATGTCATTATTAAAAAAAATGTATTACATCATACTTTTAAATGGAGAAATTTATATAATCACTTCAACTTAGAATCTTTTCATAATTATGCATATTCAGGAAGTTATTTTTAATACAAAATTAAATTTTAAGTATTTTATGTAGTCACCCAATATTAAAAAGCAAATAGTACCATTTTTGACGCTCGGAAAACTATTATTTTTAGGTTAAAATACACATGTTACACAAGGTGCATAATTATTCAACTTACTAATCAGAAAATTCTTTAAAATGGTTCCACTGTATTTCAAATCGTAACAAAAAATTACAAATATGCTAAGTTTTAAAAAGTAAATTTTGACCCATTAAGGACTATACTAAAACCAACTGATATATGAAACTGAAAAAATTCACACTGGATAAAGATGTAGCAGCTGCAATGTCACATACATAAAAAGAAAGAATAAAATTTTTTTGTATTTATATAAAAATGCTGAAATTTAAAATAAAAATTTTAGAAATTCAATAATTTTTTTAAAAATACAAAATATTTCATTTTGTCGTTTAACATAGCTGAATGTGTAGCCTACAAAATCAAAATTCACTGTAAATATTTTTAGTTTGGTAAGCGAGTTGTTTTTGTGTCGTCCTTAAAACGGAAACATGCAAATTGTGGCTTTAATGTGCCATTACGCAAAAACTAAACGAGATAAAAAATGTTTATAAGAGGAACATTTAGTCATATTTTGTGTCTAAAACAAGAAAAAAATAACTGGTACAAAAATTAAAATATGGTGATGAAAATTGCGGTAGACCACGCCCTTATTCAAGTTTGTGCAAAACAAACAATATCAACCTCTATTATTCTACCACTGTGAACGGCATGCGCAATTCACAATATAAGCTATGTAGAAAATGTCATCGCTCTAATGATTTCATCCAGTGATACCAATATTAAAAGAAAACAATAAATATGTAAGTAATTATTTGCTTCACATTGTACACATAATGATAAGTTATATTAAATAATATCAATAATTAGGGACTGGAAAATTTCGCGAATTCAACGACCTGCAGGCTATAATAATCCATTGTACTATGCATATTCAAGCCCCGACTATTCGTCAACTAGCTGCTACTCAGTGGAACAGCAGACAATGAACGAATAGACGGGGCTTGAATATGCATAGTACAACGGATTCTAGCCTACAGGTAATTAATTCGCGAAATTTTCCAATCCCTGTCAATAATCTACAAGTACATATTATATTTAACAAACACAGCAAAACCCTGATGTTACAAGTACTTGACTTTACAAGGTCATTCTCCAGTACCACAAGGACTTATAAAATTGGGGTGTTTACTGTATAAATAATTTTAAAAAATTATAAATACAGTCTGAACATGTTAATAAATACCCCGTTAATATGAAATACTCGATAATACACTTATATAGGTTATATAGTTTGTGTATTACAAAATAACATTAATATGAAATGCAAAGTAATTTTTGGGTCCAAAAACAGAAAGTACTAATGAAAGGAGTTATTTAATATGAACTTCTAAAATAAATCAACATATGACGTCTTGTCTGTAACTAGTATTTTGAAGCTCTTGGACCAAGGCACCATACAAAATTTCAAACAGAAATTGCATTGTCTCATTTCTCATTCAGCAGAATGAGTTGAAGAATCCATGGTGAAAGTGGAATACCAGACGATATGACAAATATTTCTATAGCTTGGGAAGCATTATCTTGATGGTAGTCTGAACATTTTATGATATTTGGAGTATTATTTGTAATTATGCTATATAGTAAATTTGTTTTGCACTGTGCATAAACTAAAGTATACTTTTTCCTCTTGAAAGTACAATTTTAAAGCTGTTTTTAAACTACGTATACATTATCAATCGTTTATTTGCAAAAAATGTGTGTGCAACTACTATTCTTATTGCTCTACTTTTTGCACTTTTGTCAAAGTTTCATTAATACAAAGTTTGTTTATTACAAAGGGACAATATTTGGGTCCCTTCAGGTTTGTATTAGAGTCCTGACTGTAAATAAAAATGGAATATGACTGAATGTGATGTATAGTGTGGTTGATGTTATCTACTGCACAGTCAGCACTTTTAAATATAATTTGCATCATTCCACCATTTTTGTATCTAAATATATCAGTGTAAGGAATAAGTAAAAATATTGAAGCCTCCACTCTTACTTCCAAATTACAGGTACTGAACGAATTACAACGTGTAAATGATCGTCGATCAGCTAAACATGTTTTGAAGTAAAATTTTGAAGAAAAAAGAAAACGAAAGGCTGAGTTCATAATTTTGTATACTGGTGTCCAGATAATCCAAAAATCTTGTCAATACAAATGAGTGTGTGTGGTGAGAACTTATAATGATTCTTTCCAATTTGATTTGTATGTAAAGTTGAGTAGTTTTATGATAATTGTTTTTACTCCGATAGGTAACAAAATTATGACAACTCAGCAATTTTTTATTTAATGTCAACAAAAGTATTACGTTTAAAATGGTTAGCACAGAAATTAGTTTTATGTACACTATGTTCCATGCTGCAAGTATCTTTCATTAGCAAACGGATGCCTTCAAATCACATTTAAATATTCACGTCACAATTTCTTTACAATATATTTTAACAGTTTCTACCATGAGATACAATTAATTATCGTACAATATATATTGCTAAGCTACGTCATAACATTTACGAAGCTGCGCACATAATAGTCAAACCCAAAACTTTTGTACTATCAAGATCACAAAAATTTCAGTAGAAAATACCTCTGCTGCAAAAGTGCTGATGCAGAGGCGACACTATATTATTTACACTTTTAGATTATACACAATGTTGCACTCTGCACACACTGAACATCCACCATCAAATCAGAAATAAATAACAATAATAAACATAATATACTATTTTACTGTTACAGCATAATTTACTTTACTGTATGTAGTGATGTTAATATGTGTTAACAGCATATTACATAAATATTTATAATATTGAATTGACATGCCTTATATTTGAGGGTCTGCTAATTTTCTAACTGAAATTAATGCTATCAAAAGACACAAATACATAAATAAAACACTAACAGCAGAGTTTTCATTTAACTAATTTTTAATTAACATACAAAAATTCCTTCAAATTTTGGCAGCAAGCATCACTATTTGACATAAACTAATTTAAATATACATTGTACCACTTTGGTAAGCTCTACAAAAAAATAAATATTTATTTAACGTCAGTTTAGACTTACAATATAATATATTTTTGGTAAATAGACAACTTTCTTCTAGATAAGAATTATTTATTCCTAAATGACTACAATGGCTGAAGCAAAAACTTCAAAACCCCTAATGTACACCTGCTTATGGCAGTTTTCCTTAGCTTTCAATGAACATTATGAAAACATAATTAAATAACAGAGCAAGAATACAAATTGAAGTTTGAATTAAATTTTTTTTGTAGTAACGGATGACCACTGAACTAGGTACCAGAAATGATTAAGGCCTTAAATTACTAAATCAGTGTTTAAAAAAGGATCTATATTTAAATAGGCCTAATGATAATTGTGGCACACCTGAAAACACAAATATGTAACAAATATACTACACAGTCTGATATTTACCTTTTAGCATGTATTGAAGCTAAGTATATATTAAACACTTATTCGATCTTGGCTATGTTTCCATTGAAAATGTGTTAATTTTGTGATCTGCAGGCTAGTATGATTAATTTCAGGGGAGTAGCCAGAGGGGGGATATTGGGATATTATTTCTTACCCCTTCTCCCCCCCCCCCACTCAAAAGTAAAATAAACTACTCAAAGATAAAATTAGCAGTGTTAAATTCACAGTTTAGGTAAAAACTGCTTAAATTGCATCATTTTTCACTTTGAAACTAAACTTTTACCAGAGGAGGACCCTCCCCCCCCCTGTCTCGAACAGATATCCTGGCTATGCCTCTGGTTAATTGAGAATGCTGTTGTCAGTAAATTCTATACAATTCATAGCCACAGTCTCATAATCAAAGATTGAGAACAAAAATGTGTACTGGTACAATAGTAGAACCCCATTACAACGTACCAACTCAAAACATTTTCCTGGTTATAAAAAATTAATTAAATCTGGTCCCTAAAACTGTTTTATACGTAGTAGGAACTTACCAGTGGTGTAGCGTGGTTAAAGGTGCATGTTGTATTGTAGAGATTGAGGTGTATTACTGGAGAATACATACAGCGCCTCATGTACACTACTGGCTTGAAAATTGACCTGCACGTGCCAGTCTAATGTTCCGCAGACAACTCAAGTGTTGTGTACAGTCATTTCTTAACACAGCACACCGTGAAACACTTAACGCTACGCCGCTGGAAATTAACTCTCTCATACTGTGTTCTCATTTATAAAAAAAAATTTGGGCCCTTCAGAAACATTTTAACAAGGTTGATGGCACTGTCAGAAGTTATTGCATGATTGTACTTACATACAGTATCTGACAGTTCTGGTGGCATAGTTCCCTAGGCTTCATGGCATATGGTAGTAGTCTGTTTTCAAAATGGTGCATATTTCCTAATGTTTATGCCTTTATTTTCTGAACTTTTCACAGTTTTAGATTTTATTCCATACCACAGACATAACCAACTGTATTGCATTTCTGGCTGTATGGCTATTCCCTAAAGGTATGCGAACAACCATCACGTGAAATATTTTTCAATAATTACAAAACTGTTAATGAAAATTTCACTAGTACTCACAATTTAAAACATAAATTACAATAGCAATATGGTATAAATTATGTTTATTTATATTAAAATTACATATGTTAGCAATAATTGGTGGTTAATTTATCCCACGACTACAGTAGTTTGGTTTTTCACTAAATTATATTGCATGTTAAAAATCTTAGTTCGAACTACCAAAAGTCTCAATTTCAGTTTGTTAACATTGGCAGAACAAAATGCTGGTTTTTATAGAAGTGTGAATATGACATTTTCCATCACAAAATTATTACAAAGAATTCTTTCTGAAGTTTGTGAAACTGAATTGTGAGGGGGGGGGGAGTTACCCAGTTTGTTTTTGTAATTTCGGAAGTTTTAAATAGCAACGTAATTCCATAAACTTCTCATTTACTACTATGCATTTATTAAGGTGGCAGCCTGTGTGCGTGGTGTGAAGTAGCTTGGATAGATTCAGCACTCAGAAGATTATTCACATACAGTACTGCTTAACGCACATGAGTGAAACCTGCTTAGGAATAACATTCAAAGTATGATACACGTGTATATACCTATTTCAAGTTGTTTACTTAACTCATTAAAGCACTTTTTCTAGCAGCCAAAAAAGGATAAAATAATTTTTTTTGCAGTAATTTTGGTGGAGAATCTTTTAAAATGTGGTAAGCATGTAAAACACATCTTTATCTTTAATATAACAACATAAAATTACAGGGTCACTACTAAATATCTTGTAGAGGAGAGTTGCAGGCAAGAAGACTGCATTCCAGTTCAGTGATGTGCGCTTAGAGGCTAGAGTGAGGAGTGACGCGCGTATTGTGTCTTCCTTACTAGTACTGCACTTTTAGGCCTCAAAGGCACAAAATACCTCCAGCCAGGCGGCCACCTTAAAACCCAACCGCTAATTAATAATTATATCTACAAAAGATCTAGTTTTTTGAGCATAGTTTAAGGTATTTGCTACGTAAAGTAACACTGAACACTCTTTGAATATTAGCTCAAATAAAACACTTTAATTTTGTTACTGCTTTTAGCTAACAGTTTCCTTATCGATACGAAAATTGAAGTCGCCTACTAACTTTTCCACATCATTTAAGTGTACCAAAATTATGCACAGTCCTAAAATGCCATAACTAAGGAGTAAAACAGTAAACAGTGAGAATTTGAAACCGGGCACAGTTCCGGGGAAGTGTACAGTACCAGTTTCTTTTTTTTTGGGGAGGGAGGAGGGAAAGGGGGAATTTTTTTTAAGAAACAAATTACAACAGCTACGTATTGTCAAGAATTTCAGCACATACAAAATAGTCCACGCAGCTTAATGATTGAACTCATATGTCATCGTAGACGGCCAAGAGTGAGAAAAAAATGTTCACATTACATTTTGTACCTTTCCTTTTTTTAACCGATATATTTATGAATGTGTCAACTACTTTTTTTTTTTTTTTTTTATTTATTTTCTGGGATGACATTGTTCTGTGATGCTTAGAGATGGTGAAATTTTGCGAATTCAATGCCAGCATATTAGAATCAAATTTCCTACGCATACTCAAGCCCCATCTATTCGTTCATTGTCTGCTGTTCCACTGAGTAGCAGCTAGCGGACAAATGGTTGGGACTAGAGCATGCATAGGATATTTGATTCCAACATGCAGGTAATTGAATTCATGAAATTTCACCATCTTTAGTGATGGTACATGTGTAAAATATTTTGTTTAATGAATAAGTACTACGTTGTATGCATTAGTTTCCTATCTTTGGTGTGTTAAGCAAGGTAACCACCTCTTCCACCCCTCCCCTTCCCCATGCCATGAAACAGTGCCTAGTCAGACCTGCACAAGACAAGAAGCATGTCAACCTGCGGGGTAGTGAGGCACCCCATGCTGCATCTGGTGCATCTTCTTCCTCAACATGTTCCTGTGATAGTGGTAGTCTTCATGGTCGAGGTTCCAGCTGTAAGCCATGTATCCAGTCATGTAGACGGCCAGCAACAGTCTGTCCAGGCTAGAATCACACAACGATATGAGAGTCAGGCCCATTCTTTCACAAGGGCCTGGATATCAAGAGGTTGTAACATATCACATACCCTTGTAGAAAACAATAATTTTTGTATCATAAATCAATACTGTATGTCCTCGATTTACATCTGGACTAGGTTCTTAAAAAGAGTGACGCAAATTGAAATTACTTTAATTGAGTCGGACCAGCCTCAACCAACAGCCTTAAGCAAACCTTTTTGGAACAGAGAAATGTTAACTCTGCCACGCATGACTGTATAATCAAGATTCCGCAAGAATGGATTAAACACGTCATTCTGAATCAGCAGCTAATTAAATTTAAAACAGGCACGCAAACATTAGCAACGTTAATACGAAGTGATGTAAAGTGGTATGACATAAATCGAGGACTAACTCACCTTCATAGGAATATTATAGTTTGCAATTATGCATGTATTTCTGTACATAACTACATTCAAAAGCTCTGCCTATCTCAGAGCCCTAGCAAGGGCAACACTTGGATGTAAGTAAATACTGTTTCACAATTAAAGCTTCGTCTTCCACTCTTACATGCTAGAATATTATCGATATGTGAAAATAAACGGCAATCGGCAAACTGCAAAGGTGCAGGCGAATACTAGTGCTCTTAGGCCTAAATAGTAAAGTGTTAAAAATTGGGGGCGAGCGTTAACGCAATTTATAAGTGGACGTGACGGGATGGCGTCAATATGTTATCAAAGTGAAACAAAGACTAGTAACAGCCGCTAGGCTTGCAAGTAAGAAAACAGGAAACACATATGGACAACACATTTTTTGCACGGTTGCGATATTTTGCTGTCCAGACGAGCTTCTTATAGCTGCAAAAGGTGGCACACTGCAGCATGGTGGGGCATAAGTATTAGTTGGTAACCAGCACACCTAGTGGCGAACAAGAGTGTATTGTCATGCCCCTCGGCCACCAGGTGTACTAGTTACCAACCACCGCTAACACCCCCAATACCACAATGTGTCATCGTTTGCAGCCTGAAGAAGCTGGCTTGGCCAGCAAAATGTCACGACCGCAACTGCATGAAAAATGTGTCGTGCATCTGTATTTAATGTTTTCTTACCTGCAAGTACAACTCTGTAAGTACTTGTGCATTTCTGTCCACGTGTTTTAGTGATCAATAAGCCTGCTGCAGTTTCCAGTCATTAGTTTTCTCTTTGTTTACATGATAAAATTCAGCATGATGAGTCATACAGGCTCCAAAAGCTCTGCCTACCTAAATTAGCAGTCAATGGAAGTGTTTTAAATGTAACTCTTAAACAAAAGGCATTTAAAATACAATTTGCTAACAAATATTGATCATCGGAAGGGATTTTTTTTAAAAAAAAATATTCACTCGTATTTTATATGTACTTATAAAATGTAAACTTTACATTTAAATTTCTTATTTTAAGTATTAAACAAAATAACTGGTACAGTGTAGGAGTATTCCCTTATACATCTTTCATACACCACATTTTTGAAAGAATAAACTGCTACCTGAAGAAGTTTGCCCAGTTAGTGGAATGCTGCAATGTGCAACTGTATGAAAAAAATTTTTGTCTACTTGCGTGTATGGCTTACCTACAAGTACAACTCTTTACGTATGTGTGCATTTCCGGGTAAATGTTATTGTAATTCCTAGCTCGGCTATTCTTTGTGCAGCTGTATTTATATATTATAACCTATCAAACAGTCAACTATTCCCATGATAAATCAGTCGTAGAATTTTTCGTTTACTGAAGCTACAGCAAAAAGTAACACAAACCTCATGAAAGACTGGAACCAGAATATTAGACAGAAGGCGGAGAAGCTAGGGTGGCGGTAGTGGGACAGAAATCGACACATCTCCTTGCTGCGGTAGACAGCTGGTTCTGCCATCCCACACAAATCGTAGTACACCTACAACATTCACATATTCTTCCACACCATCACACATAACAAAAATACACAGGATGTTCTGAAGCTGGTGTATGAGAAACATACCATGTGAAACCTGCGTGATATTGGGAGAAGAACACATTAGTACCAAAATGTGGAAGAACAGGCACCTCCTACGCTCCACAGATATATGTCGTTCGGGATAAAGTGAGCACTAAAAATTTAACGTTTGAAAAATATCACTAGCCGTTACTGCATATGATTCAATGTTAACTACAGTTGCATTACTGCTTGTATGGTTGGCAGCAAAATAAGCAAAATAGTTCAGTGTATTTTTGTATTTAAATACAACAATAATGAAACAAAGTCAATCGAAATCCACACACTTGTATTTTATATAATTAATTAAATTTTTTTTATCAAACTATGTATGTTTCTACCTACTGGACATCAAGTGCAGTGTCCGGAGAGGTGGTGGGCGTTACGCGCAGAAAGAAACAAACTGACTAAACATAGAACTTCAGCAGGGCTTTTTTGAGTGCTCACATTATCGTTAACCGCCTATAGCATGCTATAACTGTCCTGGTCATCATACAAAAGACGCCTAGGTTCAAATTTTGAGAAATCTGAACATGATATTTTTACATTTACTCGACACACAAAAGAATACCTGGACGTGGAGCGAAAGGAGAACCATTCCATGCTGTGTTACCACATAGTGTATGGAAAATGTAGTTATACATTTTGCAACAAACATCTTCATCTTGAAATAAGTGCAAGGTTTTGTGCTGTGAGCTACTTACCCTCCTGTTTCAAAACATCTGTTTTTGTATGTACTTACAGTACTGAAAATTTTGAATTTGATATGTTACAGTAAATGAAACATGAAATTGCGGCCTGCGGGAGATGTTTTCCATGTTGGATACCCACAACTAAAGGAAAGATGAGAGTTTTACTGACGCGCAGGCCTAGTTTCCCATCACTCTTTAAGTGTAAGGTGCTGAACTGGCAGGCAGTGATTGTGTTGTATCACAGAATTTCAGATTTTTTGTATCAATCTGAGCAGTAAATTTTATGATACAGCTGAGTGAGAGAGCAGTTTTTAGCCACATAGGGGGATTTTTGAAAGAAGTTGAAAAGTTCTTCTCTGAAATGTATTATGTCCCTAGAGTGTGTCAGCGTGACCACCACAGAGACTATTACCTCACCTGCTTGATGCCAAGAACATCTGCAGCGTCGAAGACAAAGCAGCCACAGTAGATGACGAGCCACGCCATAACGTGGATAGCTGCACGCAAGGTCCCCAGCAGGGGTCCCTCGTCCACTTGCCACACAACATGCTGGGGTACACCGTGCCACCAGCTCATCAGCAACTGGCAACACAAGCACCCTTCAGTCATAGTTTCCGGCACATAATTCAAAATTTGAATATTTCACTTTACCATAGGTTTCGACTGTTCACATAGTTATATTTAAGTTTTGTTACAAAGTAGTAATTTCACTTGCAGTGGTATATGAACTCTACTGAATAAATCTACTAACATAAAAACTCCAAGTCCTGGAGTAAAATAAGAAAACATAATGTCCTACATAACAGGCAGTAAAATAATTTATTCGTCCTTGTAAACATCTACATTGCATACATTATTTTGTTGATAGTTGATTATTTAAATGGTAGATTCCTGATACTACTTGGTAAAATAATGACTCATGTTTACCAGCAACGCGAGGGATGAAGACAGCACATACACAGAGCGTTCTAGAACTTGTAACCTCAGTGTTGCCAACAACTTCCGCAGGAAAGGCGCCTTCATGACAGAATGTTGAAAGACGAATGTGGCTAGAAGAAGTAGGTCGACAAACAGGGACCAAATTACATCATCTGCAAAAATCAAACAAAAAAAATTAGAGTAAATAACTGGAAAACAAAATTGCCTAATTCCTACCTACACAACATTGCTCAAAAAACTTGTTCCCAAGTATACCTGCAGTTTATATTTGTCACATGCCAGTTTCAAACACTTGATATTTTTTTTAAAAATCATAATTTATTTGTTTAAGCTTTGTCACTCTGTTAAAAGTACATCTACATGGAGTTGTTTTGCCTGCTGGAGGCTCAGAACTGATGAAAGCCACATTGATGTACATATCTATACCCTGTCCACTCTAAGGTTGCAGCAGAAATAAACAATTCTAACGAAATACATCAAAACAATTTAATTATATATTGATTCCTTACATTGTGATTGTAACGTAGCATAGTTACCTTGCATTTGTCAAAATTTCAAATGAAATTTACGCTGTGCAAAAAAGGTTATTGACATTCACTTGGATGAATTAGCTGCAACCTTAGAATGGATAGAGTATAGTGCCCCATCGTCCCTACGCACAAAGATGCTAAACTGGCACGCAGTGTTTCTTTTGTTGCGCTCAACCAATAGGATGGCTTCAAGTAGTCCCTCTGTCAAATTGTGAATATTTTGAATGAAAGTGACATTATGCAATTACTTAAAAAATCTTCTCTGAGGTGTGTTTTCTTTTCATAGATAAGTACACAGTGAAACCATATAATATGTGTGTGTATTTTAAATTGTATCTATTATTATAGACTGGGATGTATTGTTACTATTAGTTAATAGCACAAACTTTGTATCTGTTTAAAAATGTTTTTACTGAGCAAATGTAAATGCATGTAAATATATTATGTAATGTTGACTAAGCCTATATCCCCAAAGGTACTTGCAAGGGGATCTAGAGGTGGATTACTAAATAAATAAATAATTAAATAAATAGTTTTTTTGAAAATATGTGGTTTTTTTTAACATACTGCAATGCAGCTTAACAGCCATGTAAATGAGCTCCTTAAAATCATTCAAGAGATTCATGAATAGAAAAACTGCACACCATTCAAGATCCTTGTGCAGGAATAATGATCTACGTTTAGCTTGAGTAAGATTCAACATAGTGTCCTGATCACATTGACTAGAATATACTAATCCGATTATAGTCAAGGAAAATTAATTTCAGATATAGTGGAAAACAAAATAAGCTTTTCAATTAAGTACGTACTCATAACCCAATGCTGAACCCTTAGAACACTGTCAAAATTAGTTTAATAAATATAGCAAAGAAAGGTGTTTCAGATTAAGTCCATATGTTTACTGTACAATAGGCTGTGTAAGTTTTTTGCACCTGTAAAATGCGACGAACGCCAAGGATTCCAACAAAACAAGGCGAAGTTATACATCGCCCAGAATGTAGCCAGAGTGGCAATTGCTGCCGTGAATATCGTTGTTAGCATATACATCGCACGAGCCATCGCGAACTGCAACACACTTCTACAGAGCTTGGCTCACATCATTCACTAAAATAACCTGGCACACACGATGCGGCAATGACACAAATACTTGTGTTGCATGCAAAGTTTGTTTACATTCTAAAGTAAACAAAGATATCAGATTGACCAACATCGGCAGTAATTCTCAAAGTGCGCAAATACCATAAATGACACATCGAAGAAGACTTATTTTTTTATAAGTACATTCCGTTTAAATTTGTTAAAGTACAAGAATTCCAGGATGTAGAATAAGTTGGGGTTGTTTCTTGGTACGTGGACCTTTCCAAAGGACATTTCACACGCTTAAAGAGAAATAACCGTGTTCGTTGAATTGAATTGTTGGCATGAACTGGTTTTTTTACAAAAACAGTTTGATAGCGGAGCGGAACCGCCTACTTGCTAGTTGCTACGTTTCGTACGCGTCAAATGGAACTGGTTGATCATTGTGTACGCTTGACACGACATTACGTATGTCATAGCAAAAATTCGTAGTAAATTATTGATTTATGGTATAGGTATATTTGTTGATCAATTGTTCTGAAGATGTCCATTGGTACTGGTAGTAAATTAAGCTGCTTGATCGTGTTGCCAAGCGTGAAAGAAGGTAAGAAAAAGTTTTCGTTATAAAACGTTAATTTTCTGTGACCAGCAGGTGTTACGTTTTGTCAAATTTTACGTTAATGAACGGCGCATCTCCTGGACATCATTGTTATTGTGAAAAAAAAACATCATTATGTGTTACTGTACTGGAGACCAAAATCGTGTTTTTTAGGATTCAATTTTGAGAGTTAATTATCACTTTAAAAGTTCCTTTATATTGCTAGCCAAACTGCCCCATTCTCCCTCCCCGTTCATCACCGTATACTATGGTGGCCTCTTCTACTATTGTAATTACTGTCGTCCATGTGCATTAGAAATTTATTAATTTCATTACTATCATAACACTGATCATTAATTAAACAATGCAATAATTTCTTGAAATTAGTAATATTATTTTCATCAGTAATTTTTTTAGTAATCTTATTATACTTCATTAAACCTGCATGCTAACTTAGTAGCATTTCTCAAATTTGACTGCATGTTGTACAGTGACTAATTTTGACTAATTTGTAATTATTTCTTGTAATATATATATATATATATATATATATATATATATATATATATATATATATATATATATATATATATGCAAACACACACAATATATGTTCCTCATTTTTGCTATACCACTGAATGTCTTGTTTAACCAATTTTAATGTGTATTAACTTAAAAAAAGGTTCAGATTTTGTGTAGCTTGAAAAGTTGTCCAAGGGCTGAGATAAACATGTTTAGGCATATCATGATTGACATCGTACTGACTATTGTTGTTATCCTTGAGACCAAATTCTCACACATATAAGATTGTCTTGGAAGATGAGTTTCGAACTTATGCTATGTCTAGTAGCATTTAGTTTAATGTAACATTCTGAGACTGTTATCATAGAGACCTTTTTGTTGGTAAAGTTTATATATAGGTATAACAGAAACATTTGATCATGTTCACAGGAGTTTCTGCGCCGAGTTTCATCCAATGTTTTACGTTGACGCACTCTGCCTTTGCGGTGCAGTTGGCTACTCCTGGGGTAACTATCATTCTCCAGCTTAGCAGTAACTAACTAGACTCTGTGGTAAAGTTATGGTCCCATGTGTGTAATTCTCTACTGCCATCCTGATTTCACTTTCCCATCAGGGATTATTCCTTACTACAGGCCATGGCACATTCCGGATTATAAACCTCATTTAGTCTGTAATGACACGTCTATGAGATGTTAGGCCAGAGGCGGCCAACCTTTCTGGAACTGTTGGCCAAAAAGTTCATTAAATGCATGTGATGCGCCATCATAGGTACTCTAATTTAAACATTAAGTTATCATCGTGAAAGTACTGTACTTCAATATCTTTACACTATATATGTAATATATATATAGTTCTTGTTTAAATTTAATTTAATTATCTTAAATAAATAAGGGGATATGAATTTGTTGACTTTTCATGAGCTCAACATTTTAAATTTAGCATATGTGTCAGCACACAAACGCCGCTCCGCATGCAGTTCCACCTAAAAATAAATGTGATTCTGCCAGACAGCCTTACTTTGCTGTTACATAGCATAGTTGAGCGTTCTCAGATGTTAATTATCCTCTTTAAGTTTGAACAGTCTCCACAGTATGTATTTAGAAAAGGAACCTTGCCTATTATAAAAAATGAAGAGTAACTTTTTTTGTCACTCCAATTGATTTCAAAATGTAGTGCAAAAGTTTCACCATGGCAGGTCTGTGTCTAACCTGTGCGCATTAGGGTTGGCCAATCCCCTGTTACGCTATACTTTTACAATACTAGTTATTCACAAATAAGTTAATAAAACAGTGTTGAAACCAACCAATTGATGTGGTAGATCATAAACATTTCCACTGTAAGTACACTTTCTAGTAATTTAAATAATTTAAATAAGTTTGAGCTTTACTTTTTTTTTTATTTTGTTTGAAAATGTTTAGTGTATAGGGGCATTACATTGTAACTTCACATGTGAATACCATCTGTGCCTTCAGAGGGTGTGGTACGTAATTCAATGCTAAAAGCATTAATCTATAACTGTAGGTTTCTTGAAGCCAATTTGTGAAAATTAAACAATAGCAATCCTAGTCAATAGTTTTAGCCAAACCTTTTAAACAAAATTGATTCCAGTGTTACGAGCTTCTGAGGCGCAATCTCAGATGCCGGAACCTTGTGCATTTAACTGTGGCGCAAGAGATCACGCGTAACGAATTATATTTCTGGATAACCATTTACTTATAAAGTTTGCAAATACTATTATCTAGGATTGTCATTGAGTAGGCCTATTTTATCCATATTGGCTTCGAAAAAAACGTAGAAATCAATGAATGTTTTCAGTGTTTATTTATCTACCGCGCACTCTTAAAGTATTGAAGTTCCTGGCATAGCATGCTTTATTATTATTATTATTATTATTATTATTATTATTATTATTATTACTTACAACGTATTTAGTTGTAACTGTTGAGGCCAAATATTTATGGTAGGTCTAGTCCAGATATTTTCCAGGGAAATATATTTGTCCAAATTTATTTTTCATGTGGTGGTGATATTGAAATATTATAAACTCCATGTTAACCGCACTAATTGAAGGGGTCAGCAATAATTATTCAGAGCACCAGTTAACAATTCACAAGTTACATATATTACTCAAAATAGCTGCCGTAAACCTTTGTAGCTGCTGGGTTACATGACCACTGCAGATGGTTTTTTGCTGTTATGTGAAGAAATGTCAAACATTACTTGGACAGATCAAATTGGAGATTTTAAGGGTGTCGCTTACTTGAATATATTTTCCCATAAGAGGCTTAAAAGTGAGTAGTAAGTCACTCTTGGCCCGCATGCCAGTGTCCCATCGCCCCTATGCGCGTCACACTTAACTGCCCACAGTGTTTCCCTTGGATCGGTGGAACCAAGGGATTATAAGCTGCAATCCTAGTATTTTATTACCAGAAAATCTGTACTAAAATAGTTGTGTATTGATCTTAGCAGTAAAATTTGTGACATAACTGTGTGAAAATTCTGTTTTTATAGCTATGTCGGGAAGCTTGGAATAGTATTTCCAATGCACATGATTATATTACAAATAAATGCTTATTTCTAACCAACTATAATACAGTGCAACAGCAAGGCGGGCTAGTTCCTTAAATACTAAACTATAGTTATCTGAATTCTGATCAAATGACAGGCGAGCAAGGCAGCGCAATGGTAATACATTGGACTCGTATTTGGAAGGACCTTGGTTTGAGTCCTGGCTGCAAACATCCTGATTTCAGTTTCTCGTGCTTTCCTGAAATCAATGAAAGTAAATGTGGGGATGATTTCTAACACTGGTGCCCATTTCGTGTCTGTCAGAGACATTAAGCTCGCCTACCTACCTAGCTACCTTGAGTGGTACAGTTATTTAGTTTTCTAGTATTCTTTAAAATAAAGTTCTTAGTTTTATTTATTTTGTGGTAATTCTGTAAAGTCAAGACAAAAGTTTGTTAGACCAGTGTTGTATGTTCTGGATAAAATGTAGTGATTTTTTGTACATTAGATGTTAATTTTTATGTTAATTCAGTTAATTCATAAGTTCTGCATTTTTTCCTTAGGATAATATGTAATAGTTTAGGTATACCAGTTTTTTTATACTTTTCTTCCAAAAAATAGGTATGGCAGCTTTATTTTATAAAGTTGACCTTCAAACAATCCTGACTTCCTGGAAATGCAGGGTCTCTACAATCTCGGAAGAGAAATTCCAAATTTGGCAAACTTATAATGAACAGACTATGACATATAAAGTGTTGAAATAATTTACTTTTCAAGCTGCTAGATTGGGCGATGTGGGTATGATAAAAGGGATAGAAGAGCTGTGAACCTCCAAGCGGAGTCTGTAGCATCTTGGCGTGTGCGCTGTCGAGACACATTTGGAATTAGATGTAAGGTGCTTCTCTGCCCGAACTTTAAAACTGTTGCAGTGAGTTGAAATTATTCCTTTTTGACAAAACTACTTAATGTTCATAATGCTTGTATATCTATGAAAAGAACACACACTTTAAACTAGATTGCTATAAGCTTAAAACTATGGTACACTTATTAGAAACATTATTTTTGGCCTCCTTCAAATTGGCTAAAGACTGCTTATTCAGACTGCTGATTCTGGGATACTATCAATTTGGTTTGAAAAACTTGAAATTGAAAAATGCAATTTATTAATATTTCCCACAAATGAATTTGTATTATCACTTAAAGTAGCCCACCATAAGAAAAATAACATACTGCACACCAGTTGAGTGGCTTGTACATAGTTGATGCTGTTCTACCTACAGCAGTAAGTGGGCACCCTTAGAGCTCTGTAAACTTTTCTCTCACCCACACATGCTCAGGTTATGTAACCACCTTAAAGGTGTTCAAATGTGATTAAGTCATAATTTTACATCTTTATGAAATAGTGTTAGTTTTGTAGACAATACTTGTGAGTGTAGTTTCCTCTTACAAAACAATTCTAGCTCTCGTAGTTTTCTCATAACTGGGCGTTAGTCAAAATTTGCATGTTCTGCTGTCATGCAAATAGTGAAAACGAATTGACTGACGTACGTGAAATAATTCACAGTGAAATGGCATACTATGGGCTACATAATAAATCCATTAAAAATATCCTGGGAACTGGTTTTGTGTTTTAAAAAATTGCTGAATATACAACTTTTTTTCTGTGTTTTTGCGATTTTTTTTTTAGATTCAAAATATTATGTTGTGTGTTTTTAAATGTTTTATTGCATAGCTCATGGGATGTAAGTTCATGGTGAATTATTTTAAGTATGTCAGTTGGGTTTCACTATTTGCAAACTATTTCACATGCACCCATGCCAATGAACGAAAGGAGCTCATGCTTCAGACAAGGTCGAAATGACATTGTTAAGACACCATGCTCGTTAAATACAATGTTTCCAACATAGCTAAACAGCAGCATTTTGAGACATGCACTGAACTTTGCTACGACTTTCAACCAATAAAAATATATGGTCACTGCTTATTAAAGTCCCGATGTAAAAATGGATTAATGGGAATCTTACGTGCCAGTTCAGTGCTTGACTCATAGCGGTGATGGGGCATTTAATGCACACTTTGTCATACTTACAGCTCCAACGTTAAGGCGCAAAAAGGCGGCATCCTTAACTGCAACATTTATCTGTTCATGCAGACTATGCTTACTCATTAGACAGTAATTGGTTATTCATGCCAAGGATTGGGAATACAATTATACGTGCATAATGAATACCAATAAGTATACTGTACGTATATTAAATGTTAGCTGTGATAAAATAGAAATGTAACAAGAATAAATGGCTTTAACATAGAAATCATGTCCTTCATGGTCGCTCAATCCGAAACAAGACTTTTAATGTGATATTATGTGAAGGACATTGTTAAGGCAACAATTGTTGCGAGTCTGAAGAGTCCTCCATACCTGCTCTTCACATGCATTGCAGCGAGTTAAGATTATTCTCTTTTTGATGAAACTATTTAACACACATTATATCTGTATATCTACAAAAAGAACACACATTTCAAACGATGTCGCTATAGTTTTAAAAATTTTGCATGTTTATTAGAAACATTATATTCTGGCCTCTCTAAAAAAAAAAAACAATTTGATGATATATAAAACCAGTGTTTTTTACTCAGCAACAAACGTACATAGTTATCTACCCGTTACCTTAAAACAACTTTTTGAAAATGGTAATAAATCATTTAAATCCAGCCTTAAAAATGTCCTACATTTACATCCCCTATATTCTATGATTGAGTATTTTGATATCAAAATAGGCAAGGACACATGCTACTGGCATTAAAATTAATTTAAAATAGAATTTTTCCATGTATGCATTACTGAATTACATATAAGATAAATATTGTATTTGGATTTTCCTTGCTATTTTATATTATGGTATGTTGTTTATTTTACAAAAAAAACTGTGATTGTAAAGAAATATGTTTTTTTTCTTATGTAGCTTATGTGCACATGTATATGTATAATTTTAAAATTATGTTATCCAAACATGTAAGTTTCTCTGTGTAATTCTAGTTGTAGTATATAGTTTACTGAAATAGGTTTTTTGTGTTTTTCTATATAGGCCTCTGTAGTTTTGTAAATTACTGTTTTTTTTCTTTCATACATAGGTAAAAATTGTGTAATAGCTATAACTTTGAAAATTGTCAATGCAAATATTGTAAAATTGTGCATATCTGACGTGTCCTATACTGTAACGTTGTACAGTCCAAAGGATAAAAAATAAAATAAAAAAATACAAATACAAATTAAAACTGCCAAAAATGGCTTTTTCAGACTGCCGTATGTGGAAAATTAACACTAGGACTCAAAAAACGTAACTATTGAAACAAGATGTAGACTTATAACTACGCTGTATATAAATAAAATATGGTCACTGCAAAGTCCCATAGGAAAAAAGGACAATTGTAAAGCACTGTACACCATCTGAGGGGTTTACGCGGAGAGGCAATAATGCATTACATACGTCGAGTAGTAGCACTCTAACCACTCCTGCCTCACACATACAAACATAGCTTATCTAGGGAAGCCCCTTAAGAGCTTCAGCATTTGAATAGGATATTTCATAGCCACCTGGTATCCGAGAAAAAGTAGTGTAACATAACTCCCATCCTTTGTAAATGTTCTCCAGCAGACAGAATTAATATACCTACGTGGACAGGCTCCTGTGTTAGCACTTTTGTGACATTTGTATTTGTAAATCCATGTGTTATCAATCTTGAACATCGGTCTCCTTCTGAAATACATATAACACTAGCTATGTACTACACTTCTTATAGCAATCAGGCAGTGCCTTCTATCATCGCCAGAAATAATTGTTAAATATCTGCTTGCAGGGAAAGACACCAGAATTCATTAACCAAGATGAGCAAAGTCGCCGGTGGTTGAATGACTTCCGCACCAAGCCGTTTGCAGTTCCACTCAGTTTGGAAGTGATAGACCGTAAGTCGATAGCTTGTGCCTGTAGAGTGTAAAAGCATTGTCATTCTTGTAAGCATTTAAGTTTTTTCTGGGTGGTTTTCAACAGTTTTCACTCAAAGAGTTGCCTTGTGGCAGTCACCAGGCTCACAAACTTTTTTGTAGCTAGGTTTACAAAATTTCCAGAAAATGGTAAAATAAAGTAAAAAAAAAAATCAGGGTTTCGCCAGCAAACCAGTTTTCCTGGATGAATTTGAAAAACTCTTTAAAGTTGGTTTATTTCAAAATTATACTGAACACACAGTTGCTAAATAAGGTAAATTGAAATACAGCAAGAAGCAGAAAATTGGGCAGTCTTATTACTTATGAATAAGGCATTAAGAATGGCAAAGCATATGTAACCTTCTTAAATGGTCTTTGATTTTTTTCTGTTACGTTTGTTTTTCTATAGAGTTATGTGTGCAACAATAAACCACCCAGATATGTAAATTGATAATGACTTGTTAATTTTCCATGTATATAATATATATGCCTTAGTTTTTTTTCTTCCCTCTAATATGCTTCTTTCTCAAGTTGCAGCTTTTATGATTTAACGGGTTTTCGAAGAAAGTATTTTGTGTGCCTGATGTATTTACTAGCAAGAAGAAAACAGATTCTAAGATGATTGAATAGTACTTTCAAATTTAACAAATGATCAAAATATTATTTAGAAACACTTCAACATGTTCTAAAAATGGCTTTTTCAGTCTGTGGACTCAAAATGTAATTAACTGTGTGCAAACAAAATCACGGTAAAGATGTGCATTGTAATTTGCAATGGGACTGTCTAATTTAAAGTAACTTAACCAGCCTTCACATGATGGATAGTGGCTTGGATGTAGTGACACTTACTTGATACACATCCAATTGTTGACTGTGAATATATGTATAGGTGTATCTGTTTCTATTCTACTTTGTTGTCGAAAGTGTCAGCTAATTTTTCTAGTCATAGGTGATTAGTACAACAGCTTGCATGGTGATAAGAGTTTGATTTGTTTTGTATGAGTAGAATTTTTTTTTACAGTAAGGTTGCAGTGTGGAACTTAATGGTATGTCTTTGGAGGCAGGGGTGTCATTTTAGGTTCTTGGGGGGGGGGGAGATTTTCTTTTTTGGCAACAGTGACCGTGTTGCATTTTTTTATTAATTAAGCATGTATAAATATTAGAAACTTAAATAATAAAACTGTGGTTTTATGTCCTTAAGTTAGTATTATTTAACCAACAAAATATTTCAGCTGCAGTAAATTTTCTTAATATTACGTTTAGTTTGTTTTACATGCCAATTTTGTGCATGTTCTTGAATGAAATAAATTCTCAGCGTGATTTTTTCCTGTCTGCCTTCCTTCCCATGTTTGCAGCCTATGCTTTCTGTGATAATCAGGGCAAGTATTTGGGTATTAATGGTATAAGTTTAAGGAATGTGATTTGCCTACTCTTATAAACAGGAAGTATGTTTCCAATCACTGTACACTTGTACTTTATTACCGTATTCACTGTCACCGTATCATGGTTGCAGGCTTTCAGCCTATGTGGGGGTTTAATAAATACAGAATCCCCTGCATTTTGTGTGGATCCATGTCACTTCATTTTAATGCAGAAAGACTGAATCGAAACAACTGCTAAACATTTAAATAAAACCATACTTTGCAGGCATATATACATTTCTTCCCCCCAGTCTTGAAAGAGTGGAAGAGACGGGTAATTTTATAACATGCGACCAAAGTGTAATATATTTAGCAGAATTATTCTAACTGGAAAACCTTTGATAATGTACCAACTGATCAGCATCAGTGTTAGTCCTGAACATATTGTAATAAGTCTCCCTATAGAGTTGATACTTGTTACCATCACATAGCTATTTGTGCTAGTGTTCCCTATAATGCTGCAATATTTTTATGTAGTGAAAGAAATTTATCTCTTGTTGTGTTTTGTATAAAGTTCACCAATTGGGCTTAATTGTAGTAAATTAGGACTTTAAAATATTCTTCTGTAAGTATTTCTCTGGAAATGAGAGAATCGATAATGCAAGGCGTGATTTTGTACGCGAGAATGTTCCCATTTTGTATCGTGTCGCAACACAGCAGCAAATGAAGTGTAAAATTCCAAGTATTTTGGGTTACCTGAGAACTTAACTCCTGAATCTTAACATTCTTCTAATCGGAAAATGGGACTTCTACAAAACTAATTATTACGTAAGTTTGATAGAACATTATAGGACGACATGCCTTGTGCAGAACTGTGTAGATACTGTAGTGTCTGAACATGTGGTCTGTTTGCAGCGAACCGCTATACATGCCTGCTGATTCCACATGCTCCAGGTGCTGCTTACGATCTGGCTTCCAACACTGATTTGGGGCAGATTCTGCATCAGTTCATCAAGGAAAAGAGTATGTGTCATCAGACTCAATAACACATTGCTATAACATCTCGTAAATTAGTAGTATGCTGTATTAATTTGCAGAGTAAACAGTGTAAGGAAAGTGTAAGCATGAATGCTGTATAAATAGTCGTAATGTCATTATACTTTTTATATTTAAATTTCATTTAATTTAATTTTGTGAACTTCCTTGATTTACAGTTATCACCAAAAGTGATGTTTATGAAACAATCATTGTAACTAGTTCTTGTGATGATGAGATTACAGGTGTTTTATATATATAATATACACGTACACTTAAGCATGCTTAAATATTAGGATAAGTAATGTGTTGACCTTATAAATAACTTCAGTTAATAATTAAATTGTGATTAATTTTACATAATTTGCTAAGTCGAAATGCATACTAGAACTTTTTTTTACAAACACAAATATGAGTAGTATGAATTTGTTTTTGTAAACCAGTAGATTGTTCTATAATAACTGTAGATTTTAAACAGTTTGGTAATTTGCGTTATTGCTGTTATCACTTGTCTTGTGATTTTGGACAGTATTGGCAACAAACTTCAACCTAAAGAGTACTCCAGAGTACTCCCAAGTGTAGAATCAAACATCTCTGCGTAGCTATATAATTTTGTTGCAAGCCGTTTTTGAAGGAAAGTAATTTTACTTAAAATTATTACGGCATTTATGCATGTACGGATTGCAATTTTTTTCTTCACCACAACAAATTTATCAACATACAGTGTTCTGTAATCTGGCTTCGTATTCAATGGCAGGAATATATTGCCTCAGTACCCAGCACTGATAAGAGGAAGTGGTGAGTGAGTAGGAGGGTAAGAAGTGTGAGGGGGTTTCCTACAGTGTACACGATACAAGGTCGTACAGATGTTTGCTTGCAGTCGCTTTGTTGCCAAGTTTCATCAGGTGCAGCCACCACTTTTCTGTGGGAGTAGGATGGCCAACATATTGATAGCATTGTTTGCATAGAACACGTAAGTCTGAGTGCTGTGTTTCTGTGAAACAGTAATTTTCCTTAGTGTTCTATCTGTATGTGCATATGTTCTATGTGCAAACAAATACAGTAAATCCGTCTAGAAGGTTCTGAAAGATCTGCGAAATTTAAACTTTTTAGCCAGGAAATATTTTTTAAAGGACACATTTCTGTTGTATTTATAGTCATGGTAAAAAGTAGTCAAACTTAAGGGGGAAACTTCTTAAGCTTGGTACATTTCTATTAGAATACTTAATGATAGTGTTACCTCAACCCAACAGGAAACAGCACACTTCATTTGTCAGATTTATGCTGCCAACATTACACTATGCAGGAAAATTTACTTTGCTATGATAATACCATTTTTTTTTTTTTAAATTTCTTGCCACTACCAACTCAAGGAGTATGTAAGGGTTTATAAGAGATGGCACTGCCAGGTTAACCAGCCTTCCTTATTTACGGCCCGATCTCGGTGTCGTAAACGATTGTGTATTACCAACCACGCAACAGAAAACATACATATTCTGTCGAGGGAAATTTTGTGTTAGTATCCACAATGATGCATAGTCGTGATGAACTGTTTAAATATTTAAT
>PNEQ01051173.1:0-14385 GCA_003012365.1 Medauroidea extradentata
TATTTGTCCAGCATTTTTGTTTTCTCAAGATAGCTGTTTATTTGCAAGCGAACTATGTGTTCAATAGTTTTAGATAATGCAGGTAAAATGCTGATAGGCCGGAAATCCTGATACGTAATAGGTGACGGTATTTTGGGTACGGGTTTAACTAAAGCCATTTTCCATGTGTTTGGAAATTCGCCAGTCATTAAAGAGGTGTCAATTATGTGTGTTAAGGGTGCAAAAATAAAGGGAAGGACCAGGTTAATTATTTCGGCTGAAATTTCGTCATGTCCTTGAGCTTTAGTTTTGATGCGTTTTATTGATTGCAGTACGTCTGAGGGCGCTACACATGTCATGTAAAATTGTTCATCGTCAGTAATGCAGTGTGAATGTATTTCGTGTAGTGTTTGTGTTTTTATTAAAGGATCTAGATAGGAAGGTGGTGTCGTGAAGCCAGCGTTGAGTTCTTCGGGTCCGACGTCGTGCGTACTGGCATTTTTATTGTTCTTTTTGCGTATTCCTAAATATCTCAAACCATCCCATTGGCGTTTACAGCAGTTACTACTGCCAAGCTGGCTCTGAGTGTATTTATATTTGGCTGTCCTTATTGCTTGTGTGCACCTATTTCTAAGTAAACGATAATTTTCAAACTCACTGCCAGCTGAAGTATTTGTCTTGCGTAATTTTCTGTAAGCGACAAACGCGACATCTCTCTGTGACATAAGTACTTTGATATCTTTCGTCATCCACGGGGCGGCAGGTCGAGTAACTCGCTTATTTTGAACAGGCGCGTGTTTGTCAAGTAATTTTGTAATTAATTTTTTAAGGCTAACAACTTTATCCTCAACCGTAGAAAGGCCTTCAATTTGGCCCCAGTTTATTTGTTAAGCGTCATAAGCAAATCTCTCCTTATTTATTACTTTAAAATTACGATACGTTATTAACTTCGGCGCAAATTTAGGCATACACAGTGAATAGGCTGCGTAAATTAGATCGTGGGAAGGGAAGTGGTAGAGGTGGAAAAGGTGCAGAGAAGGGCTGCTAGGTGGGTCACAAATAAGTGGAGGACACAGGGGGAGAGAGAGAGGAGGATTTCAGACCATCAGTAATGGTGAGAGGACTGGGGTGGGGCACACTGCAGGAGAGGAGAGTGGAGCGGCTGGTAAGGAGGTTTAAGGTGGAGAGGGGGGTGGGTGGGTGGTCACAACTGGGTGACAAGATACAGAGAGGTTTATTCAGGGCAAGGGGTGATCATGAGTGGAAGATACAGAGAGTGGGGAAGAGGGCAGAGAGAGGAAAAAACACTATTATGGTGAGAAAGGTGAAGGATTGGAATGAATTGGCGAGGGAGGTGGTTGAGGTGACGGGAGCGAGGGAGTTTAGGAAAAGGTTGATGGGGTCAGAAAATTGAGAAGAGGAAGGTTAAGTAAATCCTTGCCACAGGGCTGAGGCCCAATTTCAAGAAGAAAATTAAATTAAAAAAAAATTTAATGCTTTCAGTTAGGTGGGTAGTTATTGTTGTCGGTGTCTGAATCAATCGTGAATTAACTTTGAGCTATATATTTTTTTTTCATATTCGTATTTTATTATTTAAAAGTACCGTAGAATTTATGTTATTATTCAATATAAATAGTGTAATTATGTTTTAAAGATTGTTTTACGTTGACTTTTTATGAATTTTAGATTGATGTCATTTTTGTATAACAACTTAGGGAAATAAGTAATTTTTGTGTTTGTAGCAAATGTTGTGATGAAACATATATTTTTTCCCACAGAAAGGTAGTGGCTTAATACAGTTTTAAGGGATGCGTGCACGCGAGATCATAAGAGCCACCAAGTCGCTCGTAACATTTTACCGATAGATGCAATAAATTAAACTGCACCTATAATAATATCGCAAGGGTTAAAACTGTGCATATTATCAAGTTTATGACTCATAAAATACTTCATATTCGGGAGCTGGGTATTGCTGATTCAGTAAGATCACAAATTCGCTCAGAATTCTTGGGTTGCACAGTACATAATGTTTAATGTTCAAAACTTCGCAGAAATGAGACATTTTTAAATGTATTCTGTTTTGTGTTGAGTCGAGTTTCATATTAATATTAAAGTATTTTTTTTTAGATAGATTCCTTTTTTTTTTTAATTTTTATTTTTTTTACATTTCCATTAAGGAACTGCCGTGTTAATATAACAGCAGCAGTGGGTAGACAGTAATGTTTAAACATTATATAACTGAACGCTTATATATTTTTGAAGACTGACATGTGTATATACAAACTTACATATAGGTATACAAATATACGTGTGTATATATGTATATACACGCAATTCTAGACAATGCTATGTTATTTAATACGGATTGTTGAGTAGCAGTCATCAGCGGGGGGTGACGGGTTGATAAAGCAGACGGGGGCGGGTTTTAGAAGGCAAACACACTGCGTATCAAATTTCACGTATAAAACCTTTTTACAAAACGTATGTATTTTACTTCTATGAGTCCCAACATGAGTGAAATATATTCTAAATTATGATATATGTATATATATATATAGTAATTTAACTTATGCGATTATATTGGCCAAAAGTTATAAATGTTCCAATGGGCCTTATATTGTAAGAACTTCAAGCACTTACTTTTACCCAGTTGCTGACTGTATCTCAACTGGGATAATTTGTTTGAAGGGGAAGGTGTTCACCAGGACATTGCCGAAGTAGTGGGGTAATGAACCGACACTGCGCTTGGAAGATTGCGAGATTCATTAGTTAACCTTGCATCAGTTGAGTGTTATGATGTTCGTATATCTATTACTGGGAACAAAGCCCACGGCTGAATGGTTGTAATAATGTGTCAAGTACTGGACTAGTGTCAGTATAGAACATGTTCCTTATTGACAGCTACTGAAGGTAAGTAATAATTGTGACGTCTGGCTAGGTCAACACGCGCTGAGCAATGTTTTCTCTGTGTCAGGATGCCTTTCAACCACGTTCTTGTGAGATACGACGTAACTGTGATGACATGCACATCTGCATCTGTGCCTCATGCTTGTTGGCAGCATGTCTTTGTTTAGATACGTCACTTGTCTATAATATTTCTACGTACATGAAAAGAACAGTCTCCAGAACTATGTCGCTATATGTTCTACATTTGCCAGAAACGTGGTTTTGCTGTCCTCGAAATTGACTAAAAACGGCCTTTCAGACTACCGTAATTAAGGAAAAAAACGTTCCAGATTCGAAAAACATGAATCACACAAACAAGTGTTAAACTTGCAAGTTTCATACATAGATAAAATTATTTTGGTACTGCTTAAGCTATTTAGGAGTAAAATAATAGTAGTCAACACAGCAGGCCAGTTGAGAAGCTTGCATGTAGAGGTGACAGCACATTACATACGCCTGTCAACAGCACCCTTAGCCACATATATCTGTACTGTTATTGTAAAGGCGTATAAGTAAAAAAATGGTGTTTTGTATAGATCTAAAAGAAAAGTTTTTGCTATAATGGAACATCCAAACTTCAGAACTCTAATTTTTACCTTCTCATAACTATTAGAGTTATAGCCTTTTACCCAGACCTAGAACATAACATGTAGAGTGTTCTCCTACACTTAACACAATTTTCTCGTTTTTCAAGTTATGCCCCTTTACCCGAATACCACAGATGTACACACGAACACAACCTATACGTAGGCTATATAGGGTCACCTGAATGAAGTCGTGTATCCATAGGCCGCCGAGCCGTGTACAGAACTTTGGACGATAAAAA
This sequence comes from Medauroidea extradentata, assembly GCA_003012365.1. Lineage (NCBI taxonomy): Eukaryota > Metazoa > Arthropoda > Insecta > Phasmatodea > Phasmatidae > Medauroidea > Medauroidea extradentata. Next base: position 3,752 of record PNEQ01051173.1, read on the forward strand.
GCCTAGGCCCTTTCTAGCTTGCACGAGTCTGTCGTAGCAGTACAGGACTATCATCAGTGCAGTTATTGTGCTTCATCCGTGTACACTATTCATATTTCGTCATGTATGTTTTTTACTACCTAAATATGTTTATATATAACCATACTTTTTGAAGTGATATGAACATGTTTTTAACCAATAAGTATACCAGAAGTTAAATATTGTTTATCTTCAGATTTTCAGAAATTGCTTTTCATTGGCGTTTTTCGCTTGTTTTCGTCAAACATGTACTAACATCGTAACCTTGTGGTTTTACGCATTCATTTACGAATGTTTTCCGCCTATATAAGCACAGTTACACACTGTGAGCTCACCGAGGAAGTGTGAGGTGTGTCTATCAGGTTGGCAGTTCCGGGGGTTTCATTCCTCTACGTGTCTTCTACACGAGTATGCTCGTTCATGTACTGTATGGTCACAGTACTGTAGTACAAGGTAAGAAGCTGGTACCTGCACAGAGAACACTCTTCCGTGAGTAATACTTACTTGTTAATGTTCACACACTGGTCGTTTTATAATTGGTTGAAACTTATAGCATTGAGCCTTTATTATAATTCTCTTCTACGTTGTTAAATGGGAATAACATGCAGGTTACTTCTCTTTAGACCAAAAAGTGTGTATGTATGTACACACACATATATATATATATACATATACATAAAACCTAAATGGTTAAACGTGTGTATGTATGTATGTGTATATAAAACCTAAATGGTTAAACGCGGGAAAATGTAAAATAAATCATTTGTTAAAGGAACAATTTTAAACAGGGTCTAGGCTTCTGGGTTGTAGCCGCGTCAATGTCGTATTTCTTCCAGAAGTTTCGGACAACATTGCAGCTTCCATCTTCAAGGGTGAAGTTTCTAGTCGCAGTAACTATTTGCTTCTCAGAAGGAAATAGGCGAGTGCCCAGATCTGTTCTTCTACGACCATGGCTACGTGCAATGAACTGGAGTACGAACAGCAGGCCGGGCTGCTGTAGGGGGCAGTGTGTGGCAGAGGGTAGAAGTACAGAGCCCTAGGTCGGATTTTTACAATTATATATCTGTCACTATGAATATTTACGTAAACATACTGCAATATGAACCATCCTAACAAAACTAATCCAACCCAACGACCAAACCTAACTCAACCCAACTAAAAATAACACAGGTCCACGTAATTAAACATGAGCTAATGTAATTACCATCCTAACAGCCTAATTTAATGCAACTTAACATAATCCAAACAGAACGTAAAAAACATATCTCAATCCAACATAACCCAACCTCACTTAGCCCAACCTAATGTAACTTAATCCAAACTAACATTTCCTGTCTTAACCTTACCTAATCCAACTTAACCTAACTCAACAGAACCAAGCTTAAAATAACTTGCCACAACTTGCACTAAGTTGAACTAAGTTGCATTAAGTATCACAACTTGCACTTAGTTGAACTAAGTTGCATTATGTTGTACTAAGTAGAACTAAGTTGCATATAATTTCACAGAGTTTGCCCTGACCGACCATGTTTGCCGTGGATTTGAGTTGCAATGATTTGCCCTAAATTACATTTACTTGCCGCGACTTGTTATATATAGAGTGGGCCTGCTAAATGTTCTAAGTACCAAATACATGCTACCCAGTTAAAGGGACAAACAGTGTTGTAAAAGTGCATGTGTACATATGGGACATTCAATCTTTCAACGAATGTAAAGACTTTTAAGACAATTATAAAAACTTAGTTCTTACAGCAAAACATAGGCACTGGAACATGCTTCATTTTGATGTAAATAACTGAATTCGGCGTATTTTGGAACTTAGATAATTTAGCATTTCCACTCTACATATATTGCTATTGCTTGCTACGGTTTGCCATGACTTGCAATGAATTGCTACGCCTTGCCGCGACTTACTACGACTTGTCTCGACTTGCTACGATTTTCTACGACTAGCCATGCCTCCCATGCCTTTAAAGGACTTGCAATAACTTTTCATGACTAGTCGTGATTTGCTCTGACTAGCTATGGCTTGTTATGTATTTCCACGACTTGTAATGACTTACCATGACTTGTTATGATTAGCTATATCTGGTTATGAATTGCCATTAATTGAATAGGCATACCGTGACTTCGTACATCCAGCACATGACTTGTATAACTAGCCATGACTTCTTATGACTTGCATTGAATTGTTTCACTTACCGCAACATGTTTGACTTGCATTGACTCGAATGCCTTGGCAAAACTTGTTTGACTTGACATGAATAGTTTGACTTATCATGATTCATTTGATTTATCATGATTTGTTTGACTTGTCATGACTTTTATTACTTTTCATGATTTTTTGACTTGTCATTACTTGTTTTACTTGTCATGACATGTTGTGATGTGCTGTGATTTGCCATTACGTTTTACGGTTTGTCGTTACTATTTATGACATGCAATTACTTTTATGGCATGCTTTTACTTATTATGACATGCTATGATTTGTTATGCGATAACATGATTTTTGATGACTTTTATCACTTGCCATGACATGGTTTGGTTTTTTCACGACTTGACACCATTTGGTACGACTTGCTTACGGATTGTTACAGCTTGCTATGATATTTAATTTAATGCCATGACTTGTTTCACTTGCTATGAATGTTATTACTTTTTATAGTTAATTTTCACTTGCCGTGATTTATTTCTTGTTATGGCTTGCAGTGACTTGTTTTGAATTGACATAACTTGTTATAACTTGTAATGACTTGCCATAACCTTTACTAAATTTGCTCCATTCTTACTTGATAGACATACAATAACTTGTGAAACATATACTAAACTAATGTAAACGTACACAAATTTACTTTATACTAATCAGCCTTAATCTTATCTACTGTAATGTTATCTAACCTAACATATTATGTTAACTTACCCAACCATAAGATTTTGCAACCTTACCTACCGAAACAAAATTTAACCTAATATAAACCTAAATAACTTACCAAAACCGAACCTACCCTAACCTAATCTACACCAACTTATCATAATTTACACAACCTATTCTAACCTAACCCTACCTGAAATCCACAAACGTTATGTGGCCCAACATAACAGATCCAATAAAAATTAGGACAACCTGACTACCTAAACCTAAATTATAGAAACTTAACCACACACAACCTAATGTAATTCAACCTAACATAACTCAACCAAACCCAACCTAGCACAGCCAGAACTAACCAAACCTTACCTAAATTTACCTAATCTCACCCAGCTAAAACCAACCCAAACTCACCTAATTCAAACTAACGTGATCCGATTTAATATGATTTTACAAAACTTAACATAAGTTAACCTAACAAACATAACTGAAATTAACGTAACCCATCCTAGACTAATCGTACCGAATCTAACCATCCCCCATCCAAACAAAGCATCCTATCCTACCGAAACAAACCTAGCCTGTTCTAACCTGACATTACACAAACATAAGCTAATCAAAACTAACCCAAACTAACCTAACTCAACCAAGCCTAAACTAATCCAACATAACCCTAGTTAACCTAACCCAACATAATTCGACCTAATATAACCGAACATAATCTAACAATACCTAACCCAACCAGACTTAACCTAACTCAAACCGACGTAACCAAACCCAACATAAGCTAACCCTAACAACCCAACTTAACTTAAACAAATCTAACCTAACGTAATCTAACCCAGTCTATCCTAATCCAATCTAACTCAACAAATCCTGACCCAACAAAAGTAAGCCAACCTAACACAACCGAACCCAACCTAACCTAACATTACCGAACCTAATCTAACCAAACCTAATGTAAACCAACCTAACATAACAAAACTTAACAAAACCTTACCAATCCCAACATAACCTAACCGAACCAAACCCAATCTAACCCAACCTAACATATTCTAACCTAACCCAACCTCACACTAACCCGACCGGATCCAACCCACCTTAACTCCATAATATACTATATGTTGCATTGAGTTGTTCCAAGTCGCACAAGTCGCACTTACCTGTACTAAGCTGCGCTAAACCGAACTAAGCTGCACTAAGCTGAAATAAATTGAACTATTTTGTATCAACATGCGCTGCGTTGTTTTATGTTGCACAGAGTTGCAATGAGGTTGACCTGAAATGCCCTGAGTTGACCGGAAATACCCTGAGTTACCCTATGTTTCCTTGAGATACCCTAGATTTACTCACAGTGGCAATAACGTGCCGAAATTTACTGTCTTGCCATGAATTTCCACATTTTGCCATGATTTCCAACCAATTTCTACGACTTTCCACGATTTACTATGGCTAGCCATGGTTTTCGGTAGCACGTTATTATTATCCGTGGCTTGGTATGACTTCCCATTACTTATGACAAAACAACTTGTTTTGCTTTACTATGTCATGTTACGACTTGTCATGTATTTTTGACTTTGTATGACTTTTAGACTTGCAATTAGTTGCTATGACTAAATATAACTAGTTATGGATTACCATGACTTGTAATGACATGCCATAAGAGTGTATGACTTGCCTAATTTAGCCTATACTTTTCCAAACTTGCCCATCGTAATGTAACTAAAACTAACCTAACCAAAACTAACATAACCCGTAATACCTAACTAATACGAACCCCTAAAATAACCCAAACTTACATAACCTCACCTTATTAAACCTAATCTCACAACCTACCCTAACTCTATAATATAGGTTATATTATAACCTATCCCAACTAACCCTAACCGAATTCAACATGACCTAATACTATATAACCTAAACCAACCTAAACAAGCACAACATATCGTAAGTCAAGCTAACCTAAACCAACACCAACCAAACAAACCCGCCATAACCTAACCAAATAGAATCTAACCCAACCTAACATAGAAAACTTAACCCAACTAACTTAACCTTACTCAACTGTACCTAACCTAACAATATTTCCTAACCGAACATAACATAACCCAAACTAATCCAACGTATCCCAACCTAACATAGCCTTACCTAACCAAACTCAACGTAGCCCAACATGACTATAACTCAGCCCGATCTAACCTTACCCAATAAATTACAATTTACTATAATTGCACTCAGTTCCATTAACTTGCACTTTTGCACTAAGTTGTACTAAATGGTTTGAGTTGCCCAAAGTTGCCCTGACTTGACCTGAAATGCTCTGACTTGCCCTGAGTTGACCTACAATGCTCTCAGTTGTCTGAGTTAGCCTGCGTTACACCTAGTTACCCTAGGTTACCGTGGGATAATGTGGACTGCAATGACTTGCTGTAAATTACAATGCTTTGCCATGACTTGCCACAGTTTGCCATGACTTCCAACGTATTGTTACGACTGTTATTGTTTTCCATTGCTTGTTACGACTTTCCATTACATCGTATAATTTAAAATGACACATTCTGCCTTGTCCTCTATTATGAATTGCCAGTTTTATTTTTTTTTTAAATATCTATGCATTTTTGATTTGCTCATGACTTTGGCTTGTTACGACGTTTTGAGTTGCCATGACTTTTATTTCCATAGCTAGCCATGAACTGCCATGACTTGGCATGATTTTGTATGTCATCCTAACATAATCTAACCCAACCTAAACTACTCCAACCTAACCTCACATATTCATACCTAACATAGCACAACCTTTTTATTAACCCCTACCTAATGCAACTAATCCTAACCAAACCCAGCATTATTTAACAAAATCCAACCTAACCTAACAAATGTTAACATATTACAACTATCGTGACCTAACCTGAATCAAACCCACCAATACAATCCTGTCTTGACCTAACTAAAACTAAACAAACCTATAGTACCTAACCTAAGCTAACCTAACACAATCTAACCCGAGCTAATATAATCCAACATTAATTAACCTTACCCAACCCAGCCTACCACAATGTAACAATCTAAACCAACCCAACTGAACCTAACCCAACATAACCCAAAGTACCCCAACCCTAACATAACCCAACCTAACCCAATCTAAACTAACCCAACCTTATCTAACATTAACTAACCCGACGAAGATATTCCTACATGACACTAACGCAACCTGTCAAACCTAACTTCACAATTTAAATTAAGCACCAACTTGCACTTATTTTCACTTTCTTGCACTAAGTTTCACTGACTTACACTAAGTTGCTCTTTCTTGCACTAAATTGTACTTTCTTTCAGTAAGTTGCACTGACTTGCACTAAGTTGGTCTAAGTGGTTTTGACTTGCCTTGACTTGAAATGTCCTGAGTTGCCCTAGGTTGCCCTGAGTTACCCTGAGTTACCCCTGTGTTACTATGAGTTGCCCTAGGTTGCCCTTTGATAATCTGGGGTGCAATGACTTGCTGTATATTACAATGACTTGCAAATTGCTTGTCGCAACTGTGATAACTTCCAAAGATTGCTAAGACTTACTATGACTAACCATGACTGTCTATGGCTTGTAATAATTTTCCATGATGTGTTTTGATTTTGTATGACTTGATAGATAAATAGACTATTTTGTCTAGCTATGTAATGTCATGTATTGCCACGAAGTTTTTATTTTTTAGTTTTCTACATGAAATTACTTTTTGATTTGCCATGACTAATTAGGAATAGGCATAAATAGTCACGTATTTCCATGACTTGTAATGGGACGACATGAATTTGTATTACTTGTCTAACTTAACTTTGCGCAACCTAATCGAACATACCTAACCAAACCTAACCCAACCTAACTTAACATTCCGAATCCCACCCTAATTAAAACTAACCTAACCTATCCTTACCTAAATCAACTAAAACCTAACACAAACTACCTTCACACTACCTAATCTAATCTATCTTACCCTTGCCGAACCCAAACGAACATAACACAACCTAACCTAGCCCAACCTATCGTAGCATAACATATAGTAACACAAACAAACCTAAATGAACCCTACACAAACCAACCCACACAAAAGTAACCAAAATTATACTAACCCATCCTAACATAACATAACCTATCTTCCTCTGTAAATCTGTCGGCTAGACGCCGGTCTAAGATGTGGGAGGTACCATATTCGAATTATGGAACGAGCATAGATATGTTGTAACTTCACCTCAATTCACGCTCATAGACACTTGAGACCTCGTTGTTATAGGGCCGTAAAACAATCACACCACACCTAACATATCGCAACACAACCTAACAAAACCAGACCAAACTAACCAAGCGCAACCTAATAAAACCCATCCTAACCTAACCCAACCAAAATGACCCATCATAACCTAACATTACCAATCCCAACATAACCCAACTTCACCTACCCCAACCTAACCTATTTTAATGTAACCTTACCCCATTTAACCTAACTCTACCTAACCTTACCGTACATAAAAACCTAACTCAAACTAACCTAACCACACCTAACATATCCCTATCCATCCTAACCTAGTCCAACCTAACCCAACAAAACCTAACCCAACCAAACCTAGTCCAACCTAACCCAACAAAACCTAACCCAACCAAACCTAGTCCAACCTAACCCAACAAAACCTAACCCAACCAAACCTAGCCCAACCGAACCTAACCCAACCTAACCCAACCAAACAAATTCTTATCTAATACAATCTGACCGCATAATTTTCACTTGAGGAGCTTGTTTTCAAAACTAGATATCTCCAAAAATTACAATGTTTGTTTATTGTATATTCTGTATAACTGTATTCACTAAATCAAGTGGTGAAATGGTTTTTATATAAAGTATATACTTTAGATCAAAAATCTTTTCCATCGTCTGATTTATTTTATATGGTTTGTACAGAATTTACCGGAAACAGACTTTTTAATTTTTTGGTGATATCCAGTTTTGAAAAAAATCTCACTTAGTAGCAATACATTGCACAACGTTTCACTAAGTCAAACTAAGGTGCACTTAGTTGTACTATGTTTCAGTTAGTGTCCTCGAGTTGTTCTGAGTTGTTTCGAATTTCCCAAAGTTGCGCGGAGTTGCGGTGAGATTCCCTGAGTTACCCTGGGTCGTCTTGGCTTTACCTAAATTACAATGCCACGACTTGCTTTGACCTCAACAAATTTCCACATTTTTCCACGACAAGCCATGACTTTCTCTTGCTTGTTATGACTTTCCATTGCTTTTTATATCTTTATATAACTGGTAATGACTTAAAATTACTAGTTTTGCCTTGCTATGTCATGACTTGTTTTGACTTGCCTTAAATTGTCGTAACTTTTTATGAGTGTCCATTTATATGATATTTCACGACTTAATTACTTGCTATTACTTGCTATGACTCTGGTTGTAACTTGCGTGGACTGATTATGACTTGTTATGATTTGTCATTACCTATAATAACAATAATAATAAATAATTTTCTTCCTATTGGGCAAGCACCCTGTGGCAAGCATCCAACACCCCTACAACATCCTCTCCAAAGCCTTCCTAAACTGTCCCGCAACGACACCACATCCTCCTGCAACTAATTCCACTCCCTGGCCATCCTAACCAGCATTGACTGTAGTCCCCGACCCGTCCTCCGCCAGACCCGCTGTATCTTCTTACTGTTGTTGCCTCTACCTATATATCCACCCTTATCCAGATGTTCAGCTAGTGCACTCCATCCTCCGTCCCGTTCCAACATCTTATATATCCTAACCAGTCTTTCCACCCTTCTCCTATCCTTCAGTGAGTTCCATCCCATATCCCTCATCATCACTGATGGCGTGAAACTACATTCATCCTCTCCATCCTGCCCCCGCCTTCTCCACTTACCCTTCACCCATCTAGCTGCTCTTCTCTGCACCTTCTCCAGTTCTCCTGTTCCTATTATGATATTGTACGACTTGTTGTGTTATGCATGATTCGCAATAATTGGGTAAGCTTTTTCATTACTTGTTATGACTTGTAACGACATTTCTCGACTCTCCACTGTTTTCTATGACCGTGACTTGTAGTGTCACAGCATGACTTGTAATGACATGCTATGACTTTCAGACTTCTCATGACATGTTATGACTAGCCATGAGTAGCAGTGTATTGCAGTGACTTATAATTTCATGCATGGGGAGTATGTATTATTTGCCTAACTAACATTCCTCATCCAAACTAATCTAACATAACTTTACTAAAATAACCTAACTCAAACTAAACTAACAAAGTCAAATCTACCGACACCCAGACTAACCCATCCTAACCAAACCTAATCAAACTTTACCTAACACACACCATAAGTAACCTTAACCTAACCTAAACAAAAATAATTTAACACAACCTAGCCCAACCCAACCTCACCTAGCATAACTTAACATAGCACAAACTATAATTACACAACCTAACCGAAATCAACTCCACACAAACAAACCGATTCTTAAATAACTAAATCTAACCCATTCTTAAATAACCAAATCTAACCCAAACTAACTAAATCAAACCTAACCCTACCTAAGCTAATCCAACCTAATCTAATGTAACCCACCCAACCAAAACTAACCAAACCAACCTTAACTAACTCATCCTAGCCATGCATAACAATATTCAACATAAACTAACCACAACTTAACCTACAACGTAAATTAACCTAACCCAACTCAACTCTGGCCATCTTAATATACCCAAACTAACTTAACCATAACTTACGTAACTTAAACTATCCTTACCTAACTAAAACTATCCCCTAACATAACCTTACCTAATCAAACCTAAACTCAGAACCGACCCTAACACAACATAACTTATCACATTACTCCTTCCCGATCCCAACATAACCTAACACAATATAACCTTACCCAACCTAACCTATCACAACATATTGTAATCTCAGCTAATTTAAATCAATTCTTATAAAATTAAACCATCCTATCCCAACCAAATCTAATCTAACCCATGCTTGTCTAACCTAACCTGACAAAACCTTGTCCAACATAACCTAACACAATATTACCTAAAGAAACCCAATCAATTTAACCATACCTAAGAGAAATCAACCTTGAACAACCAAAAGTAACCTAAAAAAATTAATCCAACCACTCCTAAACCAACCTAACTCAACCTTATCTAACCCATTTAAAGTGACCGCACATCTAACCCAACATAACCTAACACAACATATAATAACCCAAACAAACCTAAACCAGCCCCAACCGTACTAACCTATCCTGTCCTAATCAAAACTAAACGAACACATCCTAATCTAACCCAAGCTAATCCAAAACAACCTAACCAAACCTAAACTTGCCCATCCTATCCTTACCCAACGGAACCTAGCCCAAAGTAACACAACCTAACCCAACCTAATCTAACCCAACCTAACCTAACCCAACTTAACCTAACCCAACCTAACCCAACCTAACCTAACCCAACCTAACCTAACCTAACCCAACCTAACCTAACCCAACCTAACCTAACGCAACCTAACGTAACCCAACCTAACCTAACCCAACCTAACCTAACCCAACATTACCTAACACAACCAAACATATCCCAATATGACATGAATACAACATGATCTAATCTAACCCCTTAATGTATAATTAGTTGCACTCAGTTGCAATAACTCACACTTAAACTTTCTTGCACTAAGTTGCACTTTCTTGCACTAAGTCGCACTTT
>PNEQ01051177.1:0-14366 GCA_003012365.1 Medauroidea extradentata
GGCGACACTGTTCGACAGCAAGATTTTTGTGGCATTCGGCAATATTGTCGGCCCGACAGGTGGCGACATGTCGCATGCGTCATTGTCGCATGCCACATGACGCATTGTGTTGCCTCAGTTGAAATCAGACTCGCATGTGCGTCACTGCCGCATGCTACATGTTGCCAAAATGTTGCCTCAGTGGAATTGGGCCTTAACATTTAAATGTGGAACATAATATAGCTCCAGTCGTATTCTGCGTCGGCAACGTCTCTTGGCACGTTCTTCAACCGACGAGCCGCCAAAACTTGAAGTGGCCACGGATCTTTTGTGACGTAACTCTCTTTATCTTATTGCCTCTGGGGTTCTCGGGTTTCTCCGCGAAGACATTGTGCCTTGCGCGCTCCCGCCTCCTAATTTCAGGGACCGTGAAATGGGCTTCTTTGAGTCGCGGTTGTGTGGGTGTTGTGTTGTGCCTCTAGAAGGGCCGACCAGTGAGGGGGTGGGGACCCGCAGACTTGTTTGGACAAATGACCGCCGCGGCCAGCCGAGGAGTCGAACTCCCGCCCATAAATAACGCCCACAATACGGCCACGTTGGACAAGATGGGAAGGGAGACCGGCGACGTCTTCACCTGTCATCGTCGTCGCGCAAGCTTTGTCGGCGGCCCAGAAGTCGTTAATAACAAGTTTTTAAGCGGCGGTGGCTGAGTGGTCGCCTTCCGGTCCGCGGCCCTTTAATGGTGGGGGGGGGGGGAGGCGGCACAAAAGCCGACGTCGCCGAAGAAAGAGCAGCAGCGCGGCTGGTCTGCTGAAGAACGCCCGGACCTGACGACACGGCCGCGGCTATTGTAGTGAACTCTCGGACACGGTTCACTCTGGCAAGCCGCTTTCCTCTCAGCCACTCAATTACCGTCCTTGGCAGGAGCTTTGAGAGTACCACTTACGAGATAGACATTGTATTACCCTGACCTCGTCGTATCTTCTTGGTTATCACAGCTTTATGTTAAGTTCCTCTAAGAAAACTCAACATATTAGTTTGGCCAGGGACAATTTCCACCTATAGTTGCGCTTATTGGGAGAACTTAGTGCTTCGGCAATGTTCGGTTTTATATCCGAAGATCTCTCCACAAGCACCAGCATGAAGAAGTCCACTTACTGATAACAGCTGTACCAGCGACGGAAATTGGTTTTTAGCATTAAAATAAAACCAACTTGCTTCCCGAAATTAAAAAAATTCACCCTGAAGAACAGTTCCATGGACTATGACATGACATGTATAAAAACCGCATTAATTAGTTTTTGTATTTTTAAAATATTTTAAATTAGGTATTTTTATTTTAAATATAGCCTACAGTATTAATTTTTGAGATAAAAAATCAATGTGGATTGCAAACATGTACTGTAGTGTCATTGTCCAAGCCACTGTTATTCAGGGTTAATTTTTTAACTTCGGTAAGTAAGTTGGGTTTCCACGAATGCATAAGTTGGTTTTCCATTAATGCATAAAACAATTTTTTGCAAATTTTGACTTAACTATGGTATAATACAAACATTATGGAAGATAAAAAAATTTCGATACAGTAAAAAATAGTCACGATATATGCCTACAAAACAAACCATATCTCCTACAAATTAAAAATAAATAAATAAAACAATTAAATTTTTCAGTGAACCGCCCCCGTAACTTCTGAGGTGATAATTAGATGTTTTATTTTTTCCCATGAATTTTCTTGCCATTCCAATATCTCAGAATATTCTCCATTAAATGAGAAATTAGATTGAAATATAAAAATACTTACTGCCTCATGAATCTGATGGCGTTTATCTGGATATCATTTGCGTGTTTGTAACGCAGATAAGTGAAGGATCTATTAGGGCAACATACGCGCGCGCAGCTAGTGTTACTTGGCGTTGCCCTCGTGTGAGACATGTCTGTTATCTTATCCTACTGGAACGATGGGATTGTTGAACTGTCTGCAGTCTGCGATGCATGCGTATTTTCAAAACCGGTTTTGCGATTTGCTAAATAAATATAAATACCATATGACAGGAGTACCCCAGTGTCAAGATAACGCACCCGCAGCAATTCAGACTTAAGGGGCCCGTCGTGACACGTGTGTTTGTGTGTGTGTGAGGTATGGTGCTAAGGGCGACGTCGTATGGGCCATACAACGGTGCGTCGCCTCTACGCTTAAGGCGTGCAGTCTTCGCGAAAAAAAAATTTCCTATGGGACTTTAAGTGGTGACCCTATTGTTTTATTTACGAAATCACTTTACTAAAGTCCAATGCACTACCCTTAAGTGGTTTCACATGTATCGGCTAGTATATTTTCCACTATAGCAGCCTGAAAACCCCGTTGTAACCCATTTTGACGTGCCCTAAAAGGGGATTTTTAGTACATGTGTTGTCTTGAAAGTACTTAAGGGCAGTCGTCTGAAATGTGTGTTCTCTTCGTAGACAAACGGCGTGAACACACGTGTATTAGTTTCTGTGTAAAACTTTTTCTTCAAACACGCTGCAGTGTGATTTAATGGCAACGAGGCGGGCCCCTTAAGTTAGATTCAAAACAACCACGTAGCGTACGCGCGTACGTACGTATAAAAGTAGAAACACCGAGTGTGTGTGCTAGCATTCACATCCCCGCGTAGCATGCGTACGTACAAAACATAGTTGATCAACTTTCTACTTCGTACGTACAAACGCTAAGTGTTGGTTGTGAATGCAGCACGTGTAAACGTAAGACTCAAACATTAATTTATATTGAGAAATCAGTATATCTTGTGGACATAAATTATTTAATTCGCTTCGAAAAATAGAGTACGATAATCTATTACCGATATTTTGTTATGACATAAACAATTTCTGTGCAAGCCTAGATTAAATATTGTTGTGAATCCAATCTCTAATACTTAACGCATACGTGCGTGTGTTCGTACGTACGTTAAGTATGGCTGTGAATCAGCCTTTACTACTGAACTAGTATGCACATGTAGGCATCTGTTTACCCTGGAGTATGACATGAAGTGAGGCTCTACAATGGAGAGGCGGGGGAAACGGGAGACCCCCGAGAAAACTCACCGACCAGTGACATCGCCCAGCACGATACAAACATGCGAAAATCCGGGGACCATCTCCGCCGAAAATCGAACCCAACTCGCCTAGGTAGGAGACGAGTCCTCTAATCACTGTGTTAATCGTGGCAACTACGATTTGCCGGTGGCGGTTTTAAGGGGGGGGGGGTTCCGGGCTGAAGCCCCCCCCCCCCAAATCATGTTAAATGTTATGTAGCCAAAGTACGTCCAGTCGCCTCAAGGAAACCTGAGTTTTGTTCTACAGTATGATGACCCAAGTACATTTATTGTGCCCTACTTATATATAATTTTCAATGTTCTGTAACAGTAAACAACCACATATTTGACATGGCTGATATTTTTTACAATCCATAAAATCACATAAGCCCCCCCCCCTCAAAAATATGTATAGTTACTGTAAATCCACCAGGTCTTGCTCTGGCAGGGAATAATAACACAACAGGTAATTGTACGCCCCTAACATACTATCCAGCAAATACGATTAAACAGTAAGTCTTTTCACTGAAAGAATACAGTGATATAACCCACGCGCACTATGAAAAAAATATAAAACTTTTAATAATGCTCTGTTAATTTACTTGTAGCAACCAATATTGGTTACATCATTTTACAATAGACATTCATCATTCTGCTAAAATTTTAACAAAAAACTTGCCATGTCTGTCTGTAACATTTTAACGGGATATAATCTGTAACCAGCCGCATCGTTTACACATTAATTCAAACGAATAAAATTGGAAGAGAGTTCCTTCTACTGTAAAACAATTATTTGTAGTGTCTTAAAATTTTTTACTTCGAAGTTCATTTGTAAAGTCAGTTAAAGTTTATGGTTACACACCCATATGTTTACAACGAAATTAATACTTCATTGTCGAAATTCTGGTTATATGTAAGAAATGACATGAAAGGCCCTACCGACATTATAAAAACGTGAATAATTACATGGAGACACACATATAATAATAAATGTTCTGTAATGTAAAAACAGCGTCTTCAAAGCTCTAGGGGAGGGCTTATTTCATTATAAGCCACACATTGATAACTACTGTACGTGGGAAACAATGGTGCAATGCCATCACAGATGCACGGTGAAAAAAACGTGTCTTTATTTCCAAGTTCTTCAGACGTTGAGGTCAGAGTAAGTAGATTCAGGCATGTAGGTGAGTGGTGAAGCTCTCATTAGAGGCATAAAACTGTTTAGTTTATCAAATATGAACGTGTGCAAGTTCACACGAATGAGTATACAAGTGCATGATATAGCTTATCAACTGCACAGGAGCCAAAACGTGAATGTTTTGACTTTTATATTCTTGCTAAACATCACGATTTCATCGTCGAAGCACGCATTATTAAAGTAGTTAGTTTTTGACATACCATGCATTATATTATGATAGCAGAAATACCTCTGCAAACTGCAAAGAACTGGGCAGAAGTTAGTAAACAAGAGTTTTGTTTGTGCTTGGCTTCATCAGACGTAGGTCATAGTTTAACACTAAAAACGTAACTAGAAATTTTCACGAAAAATATAAATTATAAATAAATAGACGAAAAGAGCAACTGTTTTTAATAACTTTACCAAACGTTTCGCTATAGTGACTGCTTTTATAGCATAATCTTTTGCAAAGAAATTAAACGTGTTTAAAAATTTTGGCGTTCGAAGTTTTGTCTAAGAAATATTTGTTCCTAATGTTGGCAATAACGGTTAACTAGAATCGCTGGGGCATGCCTTCTTTGGTCTCTGACGAGAATATTGCTAGTTTATTTATTTATTCAACGATTAGCAAACTTTAGCTCTATGGGTGGTTTATAATTTGTCACATATTTTGTAGACTGAATAAAATTAGATAAAGACGGTGTTGAGAACAAAATTTAAAATACATTAAATCTTACGTACTAAAGAAAATAATTAATAATAGAGAAAGGTAAACTAAGACTGTTACACAAAACCAAATTTTAGTAGTGTGCGCAAAATAGAAAAACGTTCGCAAATAATAATTGTGGGAAATATATACGTTGAGATGCTCTCGTGTATTTCAGTGCATGCATTTCCTTGCATGGACCACGCCCATTGCAGTACAGCTCGGCCGCGTGTCCTCAAGGTATCCAGCCCACGGTCAAGGACTTGGAAACAGCTGTCTAAGAAAAGACGGGCACCCCCTCCCCTATCAGTCCTCCTGCAACTGCTGTAAAGACAGGAAGCGGGGCGACCTTGCAGGATAAGGATCCGGGCGTGACGTTACTTGGGAAGGCGGGGAGGAGGCTTCCGTCCTGGCTTATGACGTGACGTAAGACGACGGCGTGTAGTAGCGCACTATTGAGCTGGTCGGGGCCTCGGCTCGCCGAAGGAAAAGAAAGAAAGTTTTCCCGTACCGAGTCTCCGTCGCGAAGGATACGAAAGAAGACTTGCAAGAGAAGAAAAAAAGGGTGTTTGTACGGGGAACATTTTGATTCTAAAAAGAAGTGCAGAAGGGTAAAAAAAGAGAGAGAGAGAGGACTGTGAGGCTGCTCGAATGGAACACGTGCCCTGCACGCGTCAGAAGAGGACGGGGGAGGGGGGGGGGGGGAGAAAGAAAGACCGGGGCTGGCTTGGCGTGGGGGTCTCCCCCCTTGCAGGATTTCTTTTTCTCAATGCGAGCCCCTGGAAATGAGTCTTTGTGCAGCGAGGGGGAGAGAGGAGCAGCTGATACGTGTTGCTGCCCCACTCCCCTCTTCGGGGTGCTTGGCTCCCCCCTTAGTGCATGCAACCTTCCCTGTAGACCTCCTGTGTTGCCGTCCCTCCTCTCTGTCGTGACGTAAAGGAAGCGTACAAGGTTCCAGCCAGCTGACTCCTACTATAAACCTCCGCCTTGTTTACTATCGTGCCCAGCATCTGCCACTTACTACATCAGCTAATGTTGGGTGCGTGACGACCGCAACAACTACATCCACCCTCATCCATCAACTCATCTGACTTCTTATTTACCTACTTCTCGTGACGTCCTCTTTCTCAAACTTAACACTATACACTGCCTCCAGATGAAGTTGGCGAGAAAAATATTTTTCAACTTAACGACTCTTTTCACTGCGATGAGCAACCATCCTTAGACGGCGTATTTTCGAATAGTTTCATAGTGACTGCTCCTGCCGTTTACGACATGCTTACTTAAAGGGCGAACGAAAAAGTGTAAATTACACAAAAATGCAAGTAATTAATGTTCGATTAAATTAGGTACCTAAATCGACGGCGTAAATAAATTAAAAAGTAAAGTAAACTGCGTATGCGGTTGTCATTTAGCATCCACCCTGATAAACACCGAATTTCCTTTTTCGCATTTGAAAAGGGAGCATGTCTGATTCACTCATGTCGACAATGATCGTTAAAATAATGCGCATTAGGTACGTGAAACAATCCAAAGGATTTGTCCTCAAAAACTACATACTAACTCTTTTCCCATTTGACTTTGCAGTTTTTGTTTTGCATGTGGGTACTGATAAAACAGATAATGCTGTCAGAGTTCTCTTTAGAAATACATTATTCGTCCAATAAAATGCTCTGACAACGTTGGAGGTTTTCTGAGACATTAAATAGCCCATTACTTACACTTACCTGGCAACAATACTCGCATCAACTCGGTTTAAATCTATCCTATACACGACTGATTTTACCCGTACACAACTTCACTTGTTAAACACCGAACTGGCCATGAGAGTAACACTCATGTTGTAGTTTGAGTTTATATTTTTTTTTTGTTTCAATTGGCTGATCTCATAAAATACGACGCATAATATGGGATGTGAGGTATTGGATTCCTCGGACGGAACGATCGATATTTCAACCAGACGCTAGCCTTTATAATGCGTGATGGTGTCTTGACAATATTTTGGAAGGACGAGTACACGTGTGCGTTGTTTCATTCAGACATTCATACATGACTAGAAAGTAACGTATTAACAAGAAGAAAAAGGAGTATCTCCAGAAAACAAACACTTCGTGCTCTTGGTAGTGTCTAACGCATGAAAAGACGCGTCTAAAATCTTCTAGCTTGCTAGGACTAGCGGTCAAACCGCATGGCTCCTCACTAATGAGCCAAATATAATGCCGAACTGAACGTAGAACAAAAATACAACACTTCGTCTTGCTGTCGCCGTGTCTCACAGCCTCTCTGCAACTGTATTGGGGTAGACGCGCTAGAAGATTCTTTGTACGCTGCTCCAGTTTCCGACGCTGCTGATGGCGAAACGCGCCAGCCGTCCCGGCAGATGGTGCCCTAAGTTGCCAATTTCCATCTTCATTGAGAAAAGGCAAAAAGGTTTGTCCGCGAGCCACATGGGGAGCCCGCCCTAGCTGGTGGGGTGAGGCGGCCCTTCCCTGGGATCACTCCAGTCCCTCCGAAAAACTCTCACCCCTTCAACCCCCACGGCCAGAAACACAACGCTCCTTTTTCCCACCCTACTTCCCTCTTGTTGCAGCTTTATCCCGGTCATATGTGCGTCGCTCGGGATAAGAAACATGGCCTCGGGTGGGTAAAATCCCTTAACGGGAGGGACCTCCGCACTTTGTCACTTTTATGACGTCACGCACACACACAAAAAAAAGGGCTCGACACCCCTCTGCTCTCCCCCGTCGCACGTCAAGAGATATAAAAGTGAAGCAGGCACCTCCTGTGATCAAAAACTCCCTCTCCCGAGGTTGTATCTGATCTTGCGACAGGCCCGGATTGTGCGGCCATCTTGCAAGGGTGCGGTTCATGACGTCGAGGGGAGGAAGGGGGGGGGGGTTCAGACGTGCCACGTGCCCTATTTCCATATGTAAGCAATGGTAGGACCCCCCTCGGTCGAGGGGGCTATTGTTCGACCACCAACCAGGGGTACAGCGGCGGGGGTGAAGAAGGGGGGTGGGACATGCATCATCGCCCGCTCGGCCGTTGGACTCATCTCAACGCTCCCCCGAATGTTTCAAAGAGAATGCTCCATTCTTCCCCCGCGGGCTGCCACTGCTGGGTGATGGGGAGAAAGAGAGAACGTCTAAGAACGGCGAAGTGACGTCACCACCCCAGTGATTCACTCGCTCGGCTCCGTGGTGTGGAGCTCCTGTGGTCGAGCAACAAGACCACCCCCCCCCCCTGCCCCATACAACCCTAGACCATGTATTGCCGGCAAGTGGGCCAGTGATACGATTAAAGAGGGCGATACTGCTGCCCTAGAAATTACATTAGCTTGGGGGCGGCGTCGGCA
This sequence comes from Medauroidea extradentata, assembly GCA_003012365.1. Classification (NCBI taxonomy): domain Eukaryota; kingdom Metazoa; phylum Arthropoda; class Insecta; order Phasmatodea; family Phasmatidae; genus Medauroidea; species Medauroidea extradentata. Next base: position 8,289 of record PNEQ01051177.1, read on the forward strand.
AGAAATCGATGGTCGCTGAACGGCGTTGATTTCACACCAACACGCCGAAGAAACAGGGACTCCAGCAGAAAATTGCATTAACATTTTAAAGAGAAGTAAACAGTACAATTGCGCAAAATTACTTTCGAACTACTCCCTGTGTATATTCTACATAATGTTCTTACGTAAACTCATAGTTTTTTGTCATATTTTAAATAGGTCTGACTCATTATGTTTCAATTTTTATTATTATTTTTGCCACGACTTGTAAGTAAACTTACCATTATTCAAGCAACGTTATGTAACAGCCATTTTAGAGTTGTAGCTTAACATATTTCCTGAACTCAGTGTGGTTTGGTTACTATAGCTCTTATTACTAGTATGGTTGCTATCGTAGTAGCTAGAGATGATAGTTTATCGTGGGAAAACTTGACTGTTTGCACAACGTACGTTCAGCTTATGAAAAGATGACTGGCTTTCGCTTGTGCGAAGATCTCTTGCCCTATTGACCAAGCCAATAAGAATCTTGCTATTGTAATATATGATGCTTATTACTGGTCTGCAGATAGCTACGTTGTGTCAGACGTTTAACACCCAATCATACATGTAGAAAGAAACCACAGTGTTTTAAAGGGTATGTTGGCACAAACATTTTTTCGCGATCCATCATCTCTAGTTATAGCCTATTCACCTATTTGTGGTAGGCCACCACCAGTCAAAAAATGAGAATATTTTCGAAACTGTTATCATCGATCGCAGGAATGGGATACGTTGTCTCAAGGAAGGTTATTGTTCTTATTTTATAATACATAATCTATTTTATTCTCACAGAACTCATAGCGCTAAACCAATGAAAATATTTACCATAGGAGTTGAAGTAGTGTTAATATTTGCTAGATTTATTAATTTAATTTTAGTACACTTGAGAGCGATGATGCGATGAGGAAGACATTGGCACGCGTATCAAATGCACCATCGCCTCTACTGGCTGGAGTTGAACTGGTTTGTAGGTTTTCTATTGTACTGTCTTCACTGAAAGACTTTCAAGTGGTCATCAGTTTATGTTTGGGAACGTAGTATCTCTAAATTCATTGCATGTATCAATTTTTGTTTTGCGTTATGAGGTATGTATAACATTGTGAAATGCCGTTTTTAGTTGCACTGAGAGATACTAAAATAGCATTCGTTATCTTCCTGAAGCAGTATCTTGAAAGAAGCTTTCCATCGTCGTCACACGAGAGGTTTTTGTTAGAGTAATACTTCAGGGACACGTATTTTAGTTTTGTCCAAACTCTTAAACACTATAAATCAGTTCCAGCAAAAGGCGTGCGACTCATATACAGTTAAGTTCATAAACTGAACAGCTGTAATCAGAAATTAGCATCTAGTTAAGTACAGATACATCCATGTTTAAATTCTTACAAACCTTGCATGTTGCATAATGAATACATTTAATGTTCGATACAATCTGAGGTCATATACCAAAATGAAGCCGAAGTCTGCGGAGGACAGGAATTAATATTTTAATATGCAAACTGATTATATAGACAGTATTGAGGAAAAAGTTTCTTGAGGTATATAAGTTTAAAAAAAAAAAAAACTGCGGCAAGGAAGTAACGTCTAGACGTCGGATTCACTTAAACTGCGGTCAGCGTCTAAACTTCTGCATCATCGATCTACTCTCTTGTCATCTTGCTTCCTTCCTTCCTTCCTTCATTCATTTATTCGTTCATTCCGTGGTGATGTTTGCCCGTGCATACCCATCTCCTGTTTCTCATTCCACTTTCCCTACACCACAGACTGAACATGGAAGATTTCCTACCTCTACAGCCACTTGAAAATACCCGTCCCTATAGTTGGTAGATTTTAATTTTGCGTTTCCTGTCACCGCTCCTTGTACGCGGCTACTTTGCGTACGCGAATTCGGTTCTGCTAAGTTCTGACAGTAGGTCTTAGTATCTTGTCGAAAAGTAGGGTATTAAGCCAGATTCACAACCACACACGCACACGGAAGGTTTTTCGAATTGGATTCAGGACAGCATAGAACCTAGATGTACACAAAAGTTGTTTTTGTTAGTGCAAAATGTCGGTAGTGAATTATGGCACATTGAAGGTTTTTTTTAATGAAATAAAGAAAATTTACGACAAGCAGAGGAACTATTTGAAATACTATTATTAAAATTCAATTAAGTCTTACGTTCTTAATACCACTAAAACCTGAATTCAAAACTACCATGTACGTAGGTACGTAAGCCAGGTATGTAGACATACGCTACGTGATGAAGGAATGGGAATGCTTGCATGCACATTCGGCATTTCGAATTTTACACGTACGCGCGTGCGTACGCTAAGTGTTGGTTGTGAATTCAGCATTAGAGACGTAATCATTGGTTCTGACGCGCAGGAAACGGTTATAGTTTGGAATCTTCGCAGCATCAGTCTGGAGTGATATAGGAAAATCACGGAGAACATAAACCAGGATGGTCGAATGGAACCCGGGTCCTCCCGAATGCTAGTCCAACGGTTAACTTCTGCACCACCTCGCTCGGTTGCAAGTTAGCAGAGGAACACTAGGAAGGAAGAACATATGGGAATCAACCGTGACCTGCACTTAAGAATATTGCTGAATTGTGATTTCGAGGAACCACAGAATGACGAAATTAGAATGACCGGGTCAGGAACCGAATGCAAACCCGCTTGACCCTGAATAGCCACTTGGTATTCAATAAAATTGCCATTATTGTTTACGTTTTAGCAAATGTGCACATAATTGACGTACCTGGGTTCCGAACCCGGAGCTTCAATATCCGAATTCGGCGGGTTCAGTCGCAAGGGTCACTTATGAAACCGACTGTTTTAAATGTATTTTTCTCTAAATCTATGTATTCGACAAAATATATTTTATTATTTAGCTTAAGAAATCGGTCTTGAAGATGGTGCTTACTCGGCCATGATCATAGTAATCAAGGCACGGTAAAGCTATATGCGACCACGTTCAAAGATCATCCGTCTAGAATAATAATAGTAATAATAATAATAAAATAGTTTTCACTGAGTCCTCAGACGTTAACTTTTCAGTACTTCTATACACTTTTATTACCACTTAGGGTGACTTGTTTACATTAATAAGTGTCATGGAAAGCAAAACTTATCTGAAAGAAGGAAACGTAACCAGCGTTACAACTGCGCTCACTTTATCTTGAACCACGTATATGACGGTGCAGTTGTGATCATGACATTGCTGCTGCCTGCAGACCTAGACGCAGGGCCTCGAAGTCAAGTCAGGAGCGGTTGTGGGTGGAAGGGAAAGACGAATGTCCGCCCCCTCGTTTCTTCCCCACTTCTCCCTGGCACACCTACCTTCCTTCCTTCCCCTCAGATCTCATTAACAACTCGTCACTAATTACTCGCAAAGAGATTGCGCGATCCGTTCCTTCCCCTTTCAGAGTCCTCCACCCCACCAGCCTTCCTTGCCTCGCGAGGCTCGGGAAAGAAAGAAGTGGAGGAACGTATCAAGTGGAGCAACATCGGCGGTGGAAGGAAGGAGGGGGGAAGCAGGAAGGCGACGGATGGCGTCGTGGGTTTTTGCAGAGCTTCCGCGATGCTGGCAGCTCACCGAGACGTTTTCTTCAACCGACAGGTCAAATGTTCTGCAGACGGAGTTGGTCTTCAAACATACAGTAGATATTGGCCGTACATCTGTGTGAAATAAGACACGTGTCTTACAATGTCTTATAATATTTCGTGCTGCCGCATGTACGCTTTTCTGAATCATCCATTACCCTCCTCACCGTCGTCTCTCAAACTTGGGCAATGGAGCACGGCCGTCTATAATTTATGGTATCTTACCCACTACAAGCATCGCTGAATGCGTTTCAACATTTTGACATTTCATGCTCTCAGTTAGTCTACTAGGCCTACACCTTTTTACATTACTAGATAAATAAATTAATTCCATATTATCTTACATTTGTTGGTAATTTCTTATCTTATATTATAATATGAAAGTAATTTATTATCTGACAATATTAGAAGGTGGGGCAAAATTATTTTCGCGAAAAACCAGGGTCCCTAGTGATTAGCCGTTATAACGGACACAATGGGGCGCGGTGGCAGAGTGGTCAGACCGTTCTCTGTCCATCAAGGCGATCCCCGGCCGGGTAGGTCTCCCGAATTTTCGAATGTGGGAACCGTGCCGGACGATTTCGCTGGCCGGCGGGTTTTCTCGGGGATCTCCCGTTTCCTCCGCCCCTCTCATTTCGGCGCTTCATCATCATAGGACCTCATTTCATGTCATTCTTCGGGGTACGCAGATTGTCTACGAGCTCCCATTCGTAAAATATTTAGTCGGGTTGCGATACCCTGGCTCTTGGATATCCTCCTTACACTATATATGTACACTCTAAATCTGAATTAGTGAATATTCACTGTTTCACGCCGATTGATGGAGCAGTTTCAAGAAATTGAATTAGTGAGAAACCACTGAGAAATCGGTGACTATTCACTGATTCCGATAAAGAGCGCCAACATTCCACAAGTTAATTAATGAAAGTCCACGGATTTTCCAGTAATTTTTCACTGATTCAATAAGTGAAAGCTGTTCTTTGAAAACAACTGGGAAAACCGGTGAATATTCACTGATTCACTTGTGAGACGTTGGCACTCTTAAAGGAAATCAGCGAATATTCACTAATTAAACAGTGACTTTTTTTCACTTATTCAAATTGTTGAAACTGCTCCATACATCAGCGTGAATCAGTGAATATTCACTAATTCAGATTTATAGTGTATATACAAAACTTAGGGTTCTGCCAGCAAGTCATACACGTGTGGTGCACTGGGCTTATTGTGATAGAGGATAGTGAGAGATACCTCTGCACAAAGACTCGTGCCCCTAGTGACAGATACACGACTGCTACTCTACCATCAGTGAGGCGGCTGGAGAAGACATCGAGACTGCCGGATTGCGTAGAATCAGCGCGTTATTGGAATTGCCGGCAAAGTGATTTCCCCTGAATAACTTTGCTTAGTCTCGTTGTAACCTAGTTCTGCATACCGAAGACCTGAAGAGTCAGCTTCGTGACTCATGTTCGCTTCTTTCTTCTTCTTCTTCTTCTTTCTTTCACGCCCGCTCCTCGAATCTCGACTCTAGTCGAGGGAGGGACTACATAAAACAAAACTTGAAAGACGTATTTCCATGAAGAGCGACATTTCCTTCAGCAAACCTCTCAGAACCTTCATCCGCCCCTACCTCTTGTGTGTTATGATGCCTTCCACCCTCGTCCCTCCTTACCTACATCCTCAACCACCCTTTCCCCTCCTTTTCTTCCCCGCCAAACACGACCGCAAAGTTACCACCCTCGGTGTCTTTTCAGGGAAGAGGGAGAGGGGAAAATATCCTCGCCACAGAAAGCTGTATTCCACGTGCCAAGCATGTCTTCAGTCACATCGCGTGCCTGCCGAGGAAAGGAAACTTACCCTGAAAAAAGTAAGAAAATTAATTGGACGGTTCCTTTCTGGTGGTTTTGAGGAATTCATAAAAAAACAAGAACTTGGTAGCTTATCCGTGGAGAACTCTATAAACAAGTAACGTAGCCAGAAGAGAAAACCAAAACGAAAAACGTTACATGCATGGTAAGATACTAAACTTTGGTTGAAATATAACCAAATATGACTGGATGAATGTATCTTCAAATACATCTACCTCAAAATGGTAAACTCAGTAAAAAAATTTCTTTCTTATTTGTTGATAATTTTAATCATTCTGTACATAGTAATTTCAACTGATTTGAATCCAAACGCTGTGTAGAGCAACATTTGGTAAATTAATTTCAATTATTAAAACTATTATTTTTTTATTAAAATAAAAATTACTTCATTTCCATCATAATAAATAGGTGTTAGAGTAGAGTGGGGTAAAAGTGCGCGGCGGGTAAAAGTACGCAGTGCAGTTATATTTGGTCTCATGAATATGAGGGTGGCAAACCTGAGTTGGTGGTAAAGGTGTCATGGCGGAGCATCGTTACATGTGAGAACGGCTGGCACGGACGAACGGCAGCAAAACCATGAGGTAAGGATTAAATTTCATGCTATTGATGT
>PNEQ01051185.1:0-14385 GCA_003012365.1 Medauroidea extradentata
TTTACCGGGACTTGCACACAGATGCAAAATTTACAGAAGAGTTCGACACCAGTGGCTACCCCGTCGACCATCCTTGCTACTCGACAAAGAACAAGAAAGTAGTAGGAAAATTCAAGGACGAGGCAGGAGCCGACATTATGACCGACTTCGTGGGCCTCCGTGCGAAACTGTATGCCTACAAGTGTAGTGGTAAGGTAACAAAAAAAGCAAAAGGCATACAGAAGAGTGTTGTAAAAAATTAAATTAAATTTGAAGATTTCATTAATGTGCTACAACAACACAGCACACTCAGAGTGAACACATACTGCATTCGGTCACACAAGCATACACTTTTTTCGGAATGTATGAACAAATTGGCCTTAACATCGACGGATGACAAGCGTCAGATAATGGAAGACGGGGTACACACGGTACCGCATGGATATATTGAACTATAGTTATTGATTTACCACAAATTTTTTCAGCACACCGGGGACCGTGCAAGAGGCATTGTTTTCTTGCCAGGTAGTGCTGTACTCTTTATGCAATGTGCTATATACTTTCACCATACTTCCGTCGTTTTACAATTATTTTTTTCGGCGTTTCCTCAAGACTTTTCTGCGTTGTTTTCCCCCTACACACTACATATTGTGTGTGTTGTTATTCATTACTGTTTTTCTTTCACAGCACACCGGAGACCTGCAAGAGGCATTGTTTTCTTGCCAGGTAGTGCTGTACTCTTTATGCAATGTGCTATATACTTTCACCATACTTCTGTCGTTTTACAATTATTTCTTTCGGTGTTTCCTCAAGACTTTTCTGCGTTGTTTTTCCCCCCTACACACTACATAATGTGTGTGTTGATTGATATTCATCACTGTTTTTCTTTCACAGCACACCGGAGACCGTGCAAGAGGCATAGTTTTCTTGCCTGGTAGCGCTGTATTCTTTATGCAATGAGCTATATACTTTCACCATACTTCTGTTGTTTTACAATTATTTCTTTCGGCGTTTCCTCAAGACTTTTCTGCGTTGTTTCCCCCCCCCTACACACTACATAATGTGTGTGTGTTGATTGATATTCACCTCAAGTACAAGTGACGTTAACACCCAGTTTCCTTGAAGAAGAGCTACAAGTGAAGAGACGTACAGTGCATACACCGCAATGAATAACTGAAAGTGAATTAGAGATTGCGGTGTAACCCCGCCAGAGCTCTGTGAAAGTTTTGAACACAGGGTTTTGATGGTCCCAAGCCCATAAGGGGGAGGGCACTACATTCTCAAATAAGGTGGAATTAATTGGAGAAGCCTGAGAAAACCTACTGAAGAAATTTATACCTTCCTGGGAATCGCACCTGGAATAACGAAGTTCGTAATTCATGGGTTAATAACTGCGAAAAATGGACTTCTTCCTATTGGCTAATGGAAATGATGGTGGGGGAAAGTGGACATAAAGTAGAAGAGGAAAAATAATTTTAGGAAGGGGTGTGGGGGTGGGGTGGAGGGGGAGTAGTTGTTTGAGCGGGTTATAACACGAGTGATGGTGAGAGGGGAAAGTAGGGGGAAGGAGGGGGGAATTCATCATGTGACTAACAGCCAATTAAAATAAAGGAAGGGGTAGTTGTAGGGGAGGGGGGATAAGTTAATATATACATGTAAAAAGTGGTGGGGGGCGTCAGTGTGCCGATGTAGCTCGTCCGGGTAAGACGTGTCGGAAGTTGATTTAATTAAATAAAATTTATATAAAAAGTTTTTTATTAAATAGTTTTTTATTAAATGTTTTTTAAAATTTTTTTTATTAAAAATGTATTTATTAAAAATTTTATTTATTAAATACGTGCAGGGTTATTATGGAATGCGAAATCGAAAAATTTTTGTAAGAAAAACCAAGATGGCGGCCAGAAACAATATGGCGTCCGGAATCAAGATGGTGGTAATATTTTTTTCGGGATTTTTGAAAATTTGGAATTTTTGAAATTTTTTTGAAATTTTCGAAATTTTGGAAAATTTTGGTAATTTGACACTTAAGGTCAAGGTCGAGGTGAAAGGTCAAGGTCAAGGTTAAAGGTCAAGGTCAAGGTTAAAGGTCAAGGTCAAGGTTAAATGTCAAGGTCATCCAACATGGCAGACAAATCCACACTCGGCCGAAATCCACACACCGGCTCCATGTGCCAGAAGGAACCAAATCATACTACTGACCGACCCCACTGGAGTCGATACGTATTAATTACTTGCGCAGCAATTTCACAGAAATAGGTGCGAGATCAATACAATCTGTCTGGAAATAATTACCTGGTATCAAACATTGCTCCCCATATCATGAACAGCCAATGGCGACTTTTAATTGTGCAAGATCTTAGCCTTGTATTTAATATTTCAGCATTAATTTTTGACACCTTTTTAGGTAATCGTGCTGACAAAAAGACTACTGCATAACATTTTTTTGTTTTTCAGAAGTTAAGTACTGAATAATCGACATATCAGAGGTAGGTTTACTCCAGGTCGGCTGATGTAGTTACTTTCTTATCATTTATGGTTATGCCTAGTGACAAGAAATTTTGCGAAAACACTTTATCCCGCTTTGTTTCAGTGTCTTACTTACACACCTGCAGCTCTGTTTCGTGGTCAGTGATTGGATGGTTTAACTCTCAGCGTCTTTGGGTTCTATCCACAAATCACAAGTGTGTGGTGTCACAGATAACCTCGCTCTGATTGGCAAAGTCAACTGTAAATACGACTCTGCACAAATACAGACAGTCACTATTCATGAAGCAGAACTGCACATGTGCACGTAAGGCATTGAATCAATCCGATGCAATACTCTTTTAGCGAAAACTTCTCGTCCCTAGATTCTTGCTCCCACTTATTTTTATTTATTTAAAGTATTACATGCCCAACGATGCTTTGGGTATCTTAACGTTTGTAAAAATATCTTAGAAGTTATGTTTTATGTTACATAACAGAGGTTTAGTGTACATGAAAGACTACGAGTGTACACAATTTTCAATTTGAGAAGCTGTTATTTCTTCTATAGGCTAACATTAGGGTTTATTTACTATATAAAAGTTGTGGTATCTATTATTTGCTATTTTACTATGGAAAAAATGGCAAATAGGTATTTGTTTGACAAGAACGATAACCCAAATATTCGTAAGTATCGAGTAAAATTAAATGAAGTCATTTTAAGCTAGTAAAATGAGACATGAACTCAAATGTATTTTAAAAAATATTCCATGTTAGAAGGATAAAATAATATATTCTTGTGCAAAGAAATGTGTAAATAGAACGGAGGACGACGTGTGCCACTTTGAATGGGCTCAGAAGAACTTCGGCGACCGCGACTTGTTAACGCTGTTTCATTCCAGCTGAACTGTGGCATTTTGGCATGTGACCTTGACCTTAAGCATTTACTTTTAATTTTGGCAGCCATCGTATTTCCCATTTCTGTCAACCATATTGTTTTCAAATTACCTGCTTCTCGTTGACTTTTAATTAGTTTACATCTTCAATCTTGTTACCAGCAGTTATATTTTTATCTCGTTACTCGCAACCTTTCAGTTAGTATTCAATTACTTCACATAAAGACAGCTATCTTATTTTCTGCGGTTAGATCATGGTGGTGCTAGTGTCCTTTTTGGCCTTGGAATTTGACTTAAACGTTGATCACTAGCAGTGCTGCAGGGGTTTTGTTCGTCGATCACCACTAATATACTTTTTTTTTGTTCCGCCAGCTCTGCAGCACTGGTGTTGTGCTGTGTGACAGACTGAATTGTGAGTGAGGCGAATAGATCAAATTAATTAAAATAATTAATTTTACATTATAGCTTTGTACTATAGTGAGTGCTAACAATCATGTAAAATCTTATAAAATTAAAAAATATTATTAAATCTAGAAATAGGCCATTTCGTGTGAGGGATCAATATATAAATAGGGCCTACAAATCTGGCGTAGAGTTTTAATATAATTCTTTACATTATCTACTTCAAGTCGAAGATAAAACCTAAGAATTCTGGGACAGGATCAAACAGAGCAGATGGCTGACTAACGGGCGCATGCGAGTGGATTTAACCATGGTTCGAGATACTGGGTTGGGACAGGTGACATGAGTAAGTTGACAGGGATGTTCCAACTGTACTTTGTTGTGGAGGAGGGGGGGGGCGTAGGCGTCAGTAAATTCTGATATATTTGAAATATGTCATAACTGTTCACTCATAAAGGGGCAGTCATCCCCATAACCAGCCATTGTGTTGGCATGGGCCTGGTTGTTAAAGACTGTGTGTGTTCAGACATCATGTCAACGAAGTTCATTGTACGTGGTGGAGCTTGGCCAGTCATGTAGATGTAGTCCCAAGCAACTATGGTGCATCAGGATGGTATTATAAGTTTTCGCACAGTGGTGCTGAATGGTATATTTGACCCTGAAGTCACGGTTATCATGGTCGTAGTCACTGTGAGCTTTGACCTGCACTGTGATTTAATCCGAGAAAAGTCACTGGCACCACGTATAATTAGAGACGCGCGAAATTCTGTTTATTGGCTGTGGGCTATCGTTGGCCGAAAATGTCGTGTATTTGCAGAGACTGCTTGTAGCCAATAGTTTAAATTCCAACTCTAGTGTGACCAAAATCGTCTGAAGTATTTACACATGGGACTGTCAGCACATAAAGAATTGTGACCAATGAACTCATAAGATTGTACCCATATATATAAAGGATATTGAAGTCTATCTTACCACCAAATATCGTGAAGTACACAATTCTCTATACATATATCACAAACAAAGAGTCCGGATGAATCAATGCGCATGCGGTGAGGTCGTGCAGATCAAGCAGTTTTCTTGTGAGGTCAATCACTCCTGATACAAGCTTCGGAACCTCAAAGTTTTGGATTTGCTGTATGTTTGTTTCAGTAACGGAGGACGACCATAAGAGAATAATGACTAGTATATATTATTTCTAAGGGTTACTTTTGTCGCAAATGTCACACGACGAAATAAGCTTAGGATAGCCAGGTCTGACCCTTAGATTGCGAAATATGCGGTTTGAATAATCGTGACTTGCTGTAACCAGCTGGGATTGATTGAAGCAGCACTCGTTTCCGTGGATACTCATAGTCTACAAAACTGCGTGTTAAGTCACTTGCCTACAGCACCTACACCACTGGAGAGGGACATCACCACGCTCAGGATAACTCCTGTCAATTGTCTAACCGGAGGAGTCCTTCACCTCTCGCCGAGAATCGGGGTTCTTGCACACCAATTCTCAATAATATATACATGCGCAAAACTAAAATATCCCCTCACCTACACAGCACCACCAACCAGTCCAATGATTTGAATTTGTGTCTGTGGTGCATTTTGCTTTGACAAGCACCCGACGAGTTAATGGAGGCTTTGGCGTCTAGTCTCGTGACATTAAAATCTTGAAGTGCATATGAGGACTTGGCGGGGATCTTGGTCAGTCTTGCACTGCTTTCAGAATTTATGTTTTTAGACGTACTCAATTGCGAATATGTATGCGTCTCAAAGAAGGACAAAGCGAAATAGAAAAATGTAAATAAGTGTATGTTTAAGTCAGTAGGATACATGCACAACATAATATTCCATAAATGGAATCGCTCAAGTTAACCAAGAACAAACAGGCAAGGAAGACAAATTAAAAATAAATACATATAACCCAGAAACAACAAATGCAGGCAAATTAGGTTTGATGCCTTCTTTGGCAAAGGGACAATCAAATAAAACGTATAACTCCACAAAATAAAATAAAATACGACACAACGATGAGATGAAACAATACACAGTCGTTTATCAGACACGAACCGAATAACATGTGACACAATGTTCAGACGAAGCTACACACAGTACTTTTCCCGACGTTAGAACGACGTTTTGGGAATTGGGATATGTTCCCGTCATCAGGTAGAAACACACAGGGTCCAAGAACACGAGTGTGACTGATCATTTTTTTTCTTGTCGGTTTGTCCTTGGTTTATTTAACCCGATTTCATTTACGGAATTTTATGTTGTGTATGTGTTATGTTAACTAAAGCATACACTGCTTATTTACATTTTTCTATTTCTCTTTAGTTTTCTTTGACAGACATCTCCATCGCAGTGGAGTACGTCTAAAAGTCTAAATCCAGTCATGCACTCCCATTCCACAACTCTTTCAAAGATAATTTCATTACTATACTAGTCTGTCTAGCTGTCTTAATCGTTCAGACGTATCTCGCCAGAAGTTCTGCACGACGACACTTCGCTCTATATCTTTAAGTGTAACTTCAAGAGAATCGTTTAAATTTAGTTTTTAGAACTTTGAAACTTGTTACAAACAAGACGGACTTCAACTTTTTGCGACTCAAATAGGCGCTAAAGTTATACAAATAAATGGATTTTACTCTTTCGACTGTTAAGGGCTAGAATTGTTTTTGGTCACAAGTTAATTTGAGTAAATGTTTGTGCCAAGTCGAACCTCTGTAGTAGGCCCGGTCTGTAAGCAGTATAATTTTAGTGATGTTTGCACAAGAAAAGAGAAAAAATACTAACCTTATTGTGATTGTTCTGCAAATGCGATTTTTCTGTGGTTTTGTGATTTGTAATTGACTCCGAATCAGTAAGCATTAACAGAGTGTTAAGATTTGTAAAATAAGTGTAGTGTCAAAGTAATTAAGGAACTAAGAGTCTAGTATGTAACTGACATGCAGTTTACAACGTTAAAGATATTGAAGGTTGTGTGTGGAAAGAGAATTTAAATATTTTGTACAATTTGAAATAAGTGTGTTAAATTGAATGTTTTGTTAGTGTTTTCACTGTCATGAATAGTACCACCGGTGTGGTGAGTACTTAAAGGCGTGTTAAGTGCAATCGGTATAAATAATGATATCCTTTCTAAGCTGTTAATTTCTAGAATCTCTGAAGTAGCCAGTGTGGAAGAAGTTGATACAAATGGTAAAAGTTTAAGATTTCAGTTTTTTTAGGATATATAATTGTGAACATTGCAGGGCCTTAATTGAGGTTAACCTAGCGAGGCGGCACAGTAGTAAAACTATGGACTCGCATTTGGGAGCACCCGAGTTCGATTCCTGACTCCGGCCTTCCTGGTTTCGATTTTCCGTGGTTTCTCGAAGTTTTTCCAGGCGAATGCCTTAACAATGACCATGGTCGACTCCTCTCCCAGCTCCTGTCATTGTACCTAGTTGTTTGTCACCGTCTGTAATTACCTCGCTGTCGACGAGTCGAGGCCACTTACATTGCTTTGTTGAGGTTAGAGTTGAGGTATCCACATCCGTGTGTTACCAGGCCATAAGTTCTAAGTAAGAAGTGGTACCTATATTCTACAAGGCAATTAAATTAAAGGGGGAGGATCGCCAGGTCGATGTCCTAGACTGGCAAGGCAAAATAATAGATGTAAAATATAAGGGTAAATATATACGAAAGAAATTGTAAGGCAGAGAGGAGAAACGACTTGTGATAGCAAGTAGGCTTTCGGTGATAATATAACTTACAAGCAGGTACGATCGTAGAGGTTATTAACTATATCGTATGGTGCAAATCGTTAGTAGAAACTGGTGCAACAGTGCCCTTAGCGATGATAGGGTACTTTTGCTCAAACTCTTCAGTCTATTTTATACTGGAGCACACTAGAAATAGCGGATATAATTTGTGAGCATAATAATTTAAATTCAGATTCGTTGACGCAGTAGACGTCTGTAGAGACGACATAGAATTTAATGCTTATGGTTTACTGTGGCTAAGCTTTAATTGAACGTGCCTGCAATATTGATTCAAAAGAGTTAATTCTTATACAGGTAAGGAACAAAGTTGTGTCGTTGAGTGAACGAAACCTGAGTGGCACTGAAGGTGTTAATATACAATATTGTGGGAAAAAAGCGTGTGTTAACTCAGTGGCAGGAAGCTAACTATTAGGTGAAGGGGAAGGGACTGCCTATTATTTGTAGGGAAAAAGGAACGCGACGAATTTTGAAAGGACAGTAAGGCCAGACGTTTATAGAGGTAAAAGTAAAACTAAGTGAATAGTAGCCCAGGACACTAAAATATTACAATTTAGTACATTCATGAGGAAGACATCAATCACCCTGTTCCCCCCAAGCAAAGGTGGATCCAGCTCTGGCTGATATAATAAGTAGTGCCAAGTAAATAAATGAGGACATGTCCATGTTTTATGGTATGAGCCACGATTTTATGGCGAAAAGAATTTTGCACCATTTTGTTTCAATGCCTTATGTTCACATCTGCAAATCTGTTTCACGGTCAGTGATTGGACATGACGCTTGTCTTGAGGTTCTACTGACAAATCACAGACGTATTGCCTCACAATATCCTCGTTTTATAGGTGTGCAGTCAAATGAAGGACGTGCCTGAGCAAAGACACGCTGCCTATAGCCATGAAGCAGAGCTACCGAGGTGCACGCGAGACACTGAAACAAAATGTTGCAAAAATATTTTCGCGACAAAATCGTGGCTCTGGTTAAAGTGAATTAATTTTAAGTAACAGTAAAAATGTAAAAAATAATAATAAGTTAAGGGTTGCCAGTATCTTTAGTGAATAAATAAAAACAAAATTTAATGTGTTGATTGTATGCGTGAACAAAGGCTTCGTTGGAGAAGATGTTGGCAGCGGCTCGAGTGTTGTTAGCAGATAGAGCTCAAGTAGCCGAGAACTTTACTGCTGTGAACACGCCGTCGTATATCAATGACTACAGGCTGCTGATTTTAGAGGAAACAATTTTGCCCCACTTTGTTTTAGTGCCTTACGTGCACACCTGCAGTTCTGATTTGTGGTTACCGGGCAGAGTGCCTTATGAAGAGGGTCATGCAGTTTTCGCGAAAATAATTTTGCCCCACATTGTTTCAGTGCCTTACGTGCAAATTGTAGCTACGCTTCAAGGTTATTAGCCGTATGATATTGTAAAGTGACGTCTCTCATTTGAGTGTGCCAATCACATAAGGTTTATTGCAAACACCACACGTCTGTGCTTTGCTGGTAGAACCTCAAAAAACTTGAACGTTAAAACATTCCATCAATAGAGCCACGATTTTATGGCGAAAAGATTTTTGCAACATTTGGTTTCGATGCGTCATGTGCACACCTGCAGCTCTGCTACATCGTCTGTGGTTGGATGTTTTTACTCTCAGTGGCCTTGGCAAATGATAGACGTACAGACTCACAATAATCTTATTCTGATTGGTGCAGTCAAATGAGAAACGTGTCTGAACAAAGACACGCTGCCAATAACCTTGGAACAGAACTGCCGATGTGCACGTGAGACACTGAAACAAAGTGGGGCAAAAATCTTTTCGCGACAAAATCGTCGCCCTATCCATCAATAGGCCTAACTATGAAACAAAACTGCAGATGTGAACGTAAGGCTCTGAAACAAACTGAGGCAAAATTCTACTCGCGAACAGTTCGAGGACCCACTTATGAATAGAGACCTGAAAAATTCTCGTTTTCTTTTGGCCCCAAGCTATAATTCCCATCAACTGTAATTTCGTGCCACTTTCGCAATTGGCCCGTGAATTATTTGACACTTCCTGGAAGTCGCCTAGCCAATAGTACAGACGCAACTACATGCAGGCACATATCACTGCGCCATCGAGCAGCCAGTGAGCAGACAAAGTGTTCTTGAGCATATTGTTCAGTGAACCCGCGAATTCTTCCGGTCTCTACTTATGAAGCGACTACACTCATTCCACTAAGCCAATCACAGTAAGGTTACTGCAACAACCACACGTGTATTGATGTGCGGGCTCGTGAGAGTTTAAACGCCCAATCTCTGACCGCGAAGCAGAACTACACGTGTGCACGTAAGGTACTGAAACAAAGTGGGGCAAAACTCTTTTGTGCGAAAATCAGCAGTCCCTTCCAATGACCATGAAATATCTACTGGCTAGTCACTCTGTCGTGACTAGTAAGTAATAAGCGGCACCTACATACCAACATGTCAGTGGATGTAGCGTCAACTAGCGCACAACCATACACAGTTCTCTGCAACTTGTGCTCTCCCTGGCAACAAACTACTAGCCACCACTGGCTTTGAGATAAAAATGTTAAAAAGGTAATCGCCACAGCAGAATATGATGAATAAATTTAACGGTTAATTTAAGAGCCCGACACACTTTTTTAAAAAAAGTAATATGAACCCGAAGATTTAAATTTGTAAATGTAGAGCTAAGTGAGAAGCTTAGGTTAGACCGCTTAAGAGACTTATGTAGCCTACCTGATGAATAGAGGTACGTCAATTTCACGAATTCATCTGGCAGTAGCCTAGATTTCTCAGTCCTGTACACGCACTGGACACAGTCAATTATTCATTGGCTTACAACCTTACAAGCGAGTAGCACGCGATAGCTATAGGAATTATTTCCTTATTTACTACTGGCTTGCAGTAGTCAAATGTGTTTCGTGACAGCCGCCAGCTAATCACACACGTGATTATGAAGTAGGCTATACATTTTGGCTGTGTTTTATTCGTACTCGCCTGTCTCGCCCTACCTTTCTATCCTTCCTTCCGAGATTTCTTATACTGTAACTAATTATTAGTCTTCCTAATATTCATGAAATAGTGTTACCGCCTATTCGGTCTATTACTTATATTACTTCCTTCCTGCCTAATTGTATTACCTTGGTCCTCGAGACGTAAGCGAGAGACTAATAAAACTTTAAATCAGAACAGAACAAAGTTATATTCTGCACATTGCACGTTTTGCCATCTTCGGTGTTATGTAAGCTCGGATGACGATGTAGTCTTGGAATCATCACATCATTGCTTACATTTCGCTGCACTATGCACATTCGGTTATACACGATATTTTACAATGTCGTGGCTGGACTTTTACATGAGGGGGATTGATACCAAACAGATCGTATTTACGGCTTTTCTTGTAAATCAGGGAATAGTGAGTGTGTTTTGCTTTTTTCACGTTGACAAGGCATAGTTTATTGATTCATTTACTTTTAAGAATCTGTATGGCATTGTTTTTCTTACTTCTGTGACGTCTGTAGTTACTTTTGTAAATAAAGCAATTTTTCTTTGTTAGCTGTTTCTCATTGCACAATAATGAATATATTATGGTTACAACCCATTCAGAAAATCAATTAAGTGGCTGCTGTGCCCAATCGTGACGTAATTTACAGTTTCATTAACATTTTTCAGCTTATGCGACGGCATTTCTGTTACTTTTGTGACCTCTGTAATCTCTAACTTAAGGGCGTGGTTCACATCAGTTGTTAAAGTCTTTGTTTTTATATTTGTACCAGACATTTTTCTTATTTTAGACGTAAATTGTGATAAAATCTTCCTCTTAGGAAACTTTTGTATCTCTCATAGTAGGCCTATTGGCGTAGTGAGTCGTAAACGTCAATATTTGGACTTTACGGTTTTAAGTACGCCACTAAAATCAAGTGACATACCAAACCGACAAAATTCACAGTGTACAACAATGTTGTAGGGTATGATTAGAGATGATGGTTTATCGCGGAAAAACTTGACTATTTGCTAGGCTTCAACATACCTTCAACTTATCAAAAGATTACTGGCTTTTCCTTGTACGTGGAGCTACTGCCCTATTTGACTGAGCCAATAAGAATGCCGCTATTTTAATATTTAATGCATGTTATTGGTCTGCAGACAGCTACGTTGTGTCAGTGTTTTCAAGGCTATGTTGACACAAAACATTTTCGCGATATACCATCATCTCTAGCTATGATTTGACATACATAAAAACAAAAAATAAAATACTTGTGTATTTAATAAAAAAATGCTGAATTTTGAAATGAAAAATAAAAAAATATCAAAAAATTTTTAAAAGTGCAAAATATAGGCCTATATTTATTTATTTGTTTTTATATAGTATGTCAAATCATAGCCTAAAACACTGTTATATAGTGTGAATTTTTTTCAGCTTGGAATGTCAGTTGGTTTTAGTGGCGTAGGGGCCTACTTAAAACCGTAATGTCCAAATTTTGACGTTTACGACTCATTATTAGGGCCCGGTAGTTTTCGCGAAGAGATTTTTGTCCCACTTTGTTACAGTGTCTTACGTGCACACCTGCAGTTCAACTTCATGGCTATTGACAGAGTGTTTTTGTGCAGAGTCGTTATTAATTTGACTGTGCCAATCAGTACACGGATAACTGCGACACATTACGTCTGTGATTTGCGGGTTTAACCTCCATACACGCTGGGTGTTACTGCATCCAATCACTGACCACATAGCAGAGATGCAGGTGCGCACGTAAGGCATTGAAACAAAGTGCTGCAAAATTCTTTTCGCGAAAATTACCGGGCTCTAATCATTATGCAAAATCTATGAGAGATACAAAAATTTCCTAAGAGGAAGATTTAATCACAATTTATGTATAAGATAAGAAAAAAATAACTGGTACCAATATAAAAATAATGAAAGACGTTGAAAACTGAGTTGAACCGCGCCCTTAAGTAAATCACTTATTATTGTCAACTGTTCACCGCCACAAAATAAAGAAGACGGAGTGTCAAATGTCAGAAAATTATTTAAGTTTTTATCAGTGCCCTGACGAGTAAAATATTTTGACACATTCACTGAAACAGAAGCTATAGAGAAAAAAGAGGTAAATTCAAGGCGGTAGGGTTCAGATCCACTTAAGTTTGTAAATAATAATTTAATACCCAAACAAATTCTAAGCTTCCTCACAAACCCATCTATAAGGCCTGCAATACAATCTGTTGCAGATTTGTGTAGTTGGTTTCTTGAAACTACGGTTTTAAATGTGACATATCTGAGGAAACGTCTGTAAATTACTGGAGGTGTATGAACATTTTCAAGTAAGATTCTGCACATTGCACGTGTTGCCATTTTTGGTGTCATGTAGGCTTTGTTGATAACGTAGTCATGAAATCATCACAACACTGCTTACATTTCGCTGCACTTGGCAACAGTCGGTTGTAGGCCTACATGATATTTTACAATGTCGTGGCTGAATTTTTACTTAAAGGGTATTGATACCTGTCAGGTCGTAATTACGGCTTTTCTTGTAAATCAGAGAAAAAAAGAGATATTTTTTATTTTGTTTCATGTTGAAAAGGCATAGTTTATTGTTTCATTTACCTTTTGGAATCCATACGGCATTGCTTCTGTTACTTTTGTGACCTATGAAGTCACTTTCGTAAATAAACCAATTTTTGCTTGTCAGCTGTTTCTTATTGCAAAATAATGAATATAGGCCTATTATGGTTCCAACAAATTCAGATAATGTATTTATGCTTGCATCTAAGGTAATTTGGGGGAAGATGCAAAAGCCAAGGAATTTTAAAGCCATAATGTTAAGATTTATTGTGTAAAATGTATTACGATAGGGAACAATTTTCGTTGGACATTTATGTTATTCAGTAATGAGCTTCAAGTGTTTCAGAAAACCATTTTAAATAATAGTAATTAAATGAAAGCAAAACATCTGTACGACTGGAATCTTCCCCAGCTGGCCTCTTCCCCCGAGTTATCTTACGCCCTGTCGGGACAAAAATTTGGTACATCGTCTGAAACAAAAGTTATCGAGAGGAAATTGATATATCCAAGGTGAAAGTTTCAATACCCCTTAACTGTTGTAACTGCATAGGCCTAGTTGTTCTGGTAATCACGTAAAAATTTTTGTACAATAACTTCTCTGGCAACGTAGTTTTTTATTTGGGAGAGACCTCAAGCAAAAAAATATTTTAATGTTTTTTTTTTTTTTTTTAATTCTGATGAATTAATTGTAATTTTCTTAAATGCTATTTTGTTTAGCTGAAGCTGTGAGTACGAATAAAACAGTTCATTTTAAAGAGCTCACGTGATTATGGTCAGACCACACAGCTTTATTGAAAGGAAATCCGGGGACAATAGTAAATTTTGCTATAATGCGGTTTGCTCAGAAACCAGTTTGCGGAGGGCGCCTACTACTGTCACGTGACTGTCGGAGGGGTGGATAAGTGGAGGGGTGATAAGTGGAGGGGTGGATAAGTGGAGGGGATAAGAAGTTGCTTGACTCGGGCGCGTGAGGGTTGGTCGCTCCAGCACGTCACGTTGGAACCCGAGATGCACGGTACAACTAAGGACACGCGCGTGAAATAGTTTACAACGCCGCGACGAGAAAATGTTACTGTATAGTATAAAATACAATGTTTCAGAAGCGACAAGTATTGGGACGGTTGTGTCTGAATCAAACTTAAGACTCTTATGTACTGAAGTGTTGAGAACGAAGAGCTGTGACAGCCACGTGTTTTCGCCGTCCAAGAGGCGGAGCTTTGCGCAAGGGGCGGTGGCAAGCCTGGCGCTAAGTGCATGACCGAGACACAGCAGGCTGCAAGGGTGGGGAGAGAAAGAAACTGGTTTCTATACCTCCCCTACTTCAGTTTGCTGTCTG
>PNEQ01051188.1:0-35624 GCA_003012365.1 Medauroidea extradentata
CTCGAACAGGACAACCTCGAACAGGACAACCTCGAACAGGACAACCTCGAACAGGACAACCTCGAACAGGACAACCTCGAACAGGACAACCTCGAACAGGACAACCTCGAACAGGACAACCTCGAACAGGACAACCTCGAACAGGACAACCTCGGACAGGACAACCTCGGACAGGACAACCTCGGACAGGACAACCTCGAACAGGACAACGTCGAAAAGAACCTCAAACAAATCATTCGTGAAAATTATGTGTTTGTAGGTGCAATTACTGCACAACTGAGATGAGTCTCAACAGATCGCAGCATGGCAACTGCTCTACCGAGTACAACACCCCGCCTTGGAAGGTGAGTCGTCTACAGATGATTCAAGTCCCAACACCGAACTTCAAACCCATAGTGTACCACGGAGTGCACGGTGGTGTCCCGCAACACCCATTGGTGTGATTCACAAGGGCTCTGTGCGGCGACCTGCGTCCAGGCAGGCCTCCTAATATGATTAATTGTTGAGTCTTTTGGCCCAAGGGACTCTATAGTTATCGTTTCTATGTCAGAGGGGAGACTGCCTTACAGGCGTTACACAGGACTGCCCCTCCATACCACCAAACAACCAATCAGGGCTATGCCCAATAAGTTATAAGAATATGGGTAATTAGAGTTAAGTAAGGATAATGACATTTGAAATATCAAATGTAAATCAAGGGGTATTGTGTTAGTTTAATTTATTATCTAAGAAAAAAAAAAGTAATGAAAATAAACTGTGATGCGGTCTGCAGCTGAGAGGTCATGGCCATGGAGCTTGGCCCAGCGATAGAAAGTTGCTGGGCTGATTGGTCAATGATTTGTAGTGCGGGAAAGCAGAGAGAGAGTAGGAATTTTGGAAATTTTGGGGCACTCCGCCGCAGGATCCAGAAAAAAGAAGAGGTGCTGTCGCGGGACGGTGTCACCTGCGAGTGGTTTCAATTGTGGCAGGATACCTTGATTATTAACTCAGAAAGTCTATTTGGACTATTACCACGCAGACCACGCCTCGTACGTACGAATCACGGCTACAGGCAGCGTACAGAAAGGTGTCCTTCCGAGTGTTCGACAAATTCATTTCCCCACCCGGAAGCCTGTAGCAGCCTTCCCAACAGCGTCGGGGATGAGTCATCAGTTAGCTCGCTGACCTGGGTTCACAGACGTCTCCAAGCGGCGCTGGACAATCGCAACAGCAGAGGGTCCCAATACACCCCTCATATCATCCCGCAGCTCATCCATTGGGATAGTTGATGCCTCCCAATTGGCACCACCGATCGCAGAAGCAGAGGGTGCCCATCGAGCCTCTGCCATAATTGAGGTCACCTGAAAGAGCTATTAGATGTACCAAGGACAACATCCAGCACCAAAGACCCCGTTCATGGAGCCACATACACCCTGCTCCCAGGGTAAAAACAGAGATGTCATTCGATAGAAAATCAGACATGCCTACTACCGACGGGCATTAAGGTTGTGCCATGACAGATTCTGAAATATTAGAACAAAAAATTTATATTTGTGTACTATGTTACTGCATTTAAAATACAATACTCTAATTCACACAGAAGAAAAACCTCCTAACAACCCCACAAAATATGTAGAAAAACACATGAACACACACTCCTACGTGACATCAGATTATTTCTTATAATCAAATAACTTCCCAACACTCTATTGACAGGAGAATGAACTTAAATGAAGTGAGCTAAATAGTGGGATGCCAGTTGTCTTACCTGACCATAACCTCTGTGAGAGCAGGACAAGAGTTGAAGTTTTGGTGTAAACAGCCGACCATGTCCAGGTGAGTGGAGCTCCAGTGTCCACCTCTCTGCAGCATATCCCACGAGGGGTCCAGACACAGGAAGCTGTATGAATCCAATCCCTCACCCTGGGGAAAGTGGTCTAGGCACTTGTGTAGATGGCCCTCCAGGAGTCCGAGATATGTCACACTCAGTTCCCACTGCACATGTACATCATACAGCCAATACTCAATAACACACACACACTTATTACAACTTGGTTCAAGATTTGTGCATCAAAAAAATAAGAAAAAATTGTTTTTCATTCAAGTAATCAACCTCTGTAACTTGATAGACTGATTTATTCAACTATGTATACAAAATAATGTCTTTTTCAAGCACAACAATTAAATACTGTACACATTTTTTTCTAATGTCAACCTAAGCTTCACGCACCCTTCAAGGTGCTTAGTACAGTATATATTTTATGCTCGGCCCCGTAATTTAGTAACATGTAAGAGTTAGGTCTACCTTATTTTTGTCCAAGGGGTCATTTAAATCCAGTATTACGAGCCGTGTTGCCGTAAAATGTAAAGCTAAAGGCTCAGAGATGTTTATATTTACCGTTTTTGTATGTACAGTACATACTCACGCCCGCCATAACCAATGTAAACAAACAGATGGACGCTATGCAAACAATGCCAGGCTGTAAATTATAAACTTTTAAGAGAGAAAATGTGTATATAATTATTTAAAAAATGTAATATTATTGATTTTGTGTATTTATTTAGTGTTTTGTTTATTTCTGTTTGGCAACACGGACTTTTTCATGGCCCCGCAGGAAAGTTTTAATAGAATCACATATTTTTTAGCCGAGTGTAGGAGATTTCTGGGTGTTGGAGTGGTGCGCCTGCTAGCCAGCAGATGGCCACTTCTCCAGCTGCGTCCATTTTCACCACCCAGTAACAGTACTTTAAGCCCCCCTCAGAGGTATATAAGGCGGGCGCTCGCCTAGCCAAATCGTCAGTCTAGAGCTCAAGCCTCCTCCCCGAGAAAGCCTAGGCACCTCCCCCAACTTCGAAAGGGTTGCTTCCTGAGAAGCGAGCCTAAACCAGACGTCCGCTTAACCCCAGGATTGCTTCCTGAGAAGGGAGCCTAAACCAGCCTACCCATCCTCTATATAGGTTGCTCCCTGAGAAGGGAGCCTAAACCTGGTCCTACCCTACTCTTGTGCCGAAAGCGCAGTTCGTTAAGGAGACGCGCCATAGCCGCATGGGCAGTATAAGGGAATGCACGCTGCCGCGAGTCTAATTAGTACCACGAGACGCATATCTGTGACCGCCGGATGCGGAAGTAGAGCCAAGTCTATGAGAAGTTCCAGGGCTCCATGCATAAATGACCACGCGATCGAGCATAGTGAATATTGTGTAAATCAGTAGTGTATAAAGACTTGTGTGTGTAAAGCCGAATTGTACTAGCAAGTGTAAAAATCTGAATTGTAAAGTCAGTGATTGTAAAGTGTACCAAGTGGATAACAATATACAGCGGAACCTCGTTAATACAAACCCAGTTAATACAAAGTTCTCATTACTACAAAGTGGTTTTCTTTCCCCTTGGACTAAGATGAGAAATTAAATATTAACGTAAACGTTCAATAAAATGTTCCCTTGTACATAAAACAGTGAGAGAACTAGTTCACTTGTTAAACGAACTCATGATGCTGGTTTGAAAGTTTTTTTTGCGACTAAACATCCTGAAAATATATAGACATAACTTTTTGAGTTTTTGCGAACACCTGTTAATACAAACCTCATTATTACAAACTACAAAAATTTAGGTCCCTTCAGGTTTCTATTAATGAGGTTCCACTGTATACAGTTCAAACATATTTTTATAGTTTCATTTCTGAAGTACTGTCTGATACAGAGTGTTTAATAATTAATATCTCACCAGAGGAAAGAGCAGTAATTAAAGGTCGTAAGGCAGAGACCGCAGCTAAGCGCCAGCAGACCGTTGCGTCAGTGAAATCCCTGTGGGGATAATTCCCCTATTCCAAAAAACGTCAGAGAAACCTGTAACTCTTCCAGAACTTTGCCGTCGTTACAAAGACTCTGAGAATAAACCACCCAAGCGCAAACGCGACAATTTTAGTCGCATCCTTAGGGATTTGCACCGCCTTCAGCTGCCATTAATCAGCCCTATAAAATCACCAGAAAAACCGGCACCTTTGCCGCCCCCGCATCCAGCAACTGAAGAGGGAAGCCGACTTCGAGCCGAAGCCTGTGTTGGACCGAAAAAGCCACCTCCTGAGGTAGCTCTTCTAAATGGTGAGTGGTTAACATGCCTACCCCCTCCATGAAAAATGAGAATTTTCCCGTTCTGCTGTAGAGACCGTGTTGTGTCGACTGTCCAGGAAACCACTCTCCTCGGGACATCTAGCAGCCTCTCCTGCCCTTCATGGAACTCTCATGCTCAAGCCTTATTGCAACCCTGAAGGAAACTTAAATTCAACTCCTTTGCCAGCAGAGTGGCGACAAGCTGTTTGGACTTAGTATAGACTGTTGCATGTAACTTTCCCATATTTTAACATTTCTCTTCTAAGAAATGTGGCTGGCAGTTCCATTGTTTGGAGCTTTAAACATACCTGGCTTGCTGGAAAAGCACGGTACCTGCAATCCTGTTGGCAGATGCACTTCTCAGAAGTGAGCTGTCAAAATATGGAATACGTATGTGAGACAGACTATATTTTTGTATATAGCCTATGTATTGGCCAAATTTTCAGTGTTGTTAATGTGTCCTTCTCAGACTTGCATATATATATATCATTTGTGTTCTGACTTTGGACCTCAGTGACTGTATTTCCCGTGCACGAGCTTGGTGCGCACCATCAACTGTTTACTAGGTGCTAGAGTTGGTACGACTGCATAGGAAGCAGAAGAACCAGTTGTGTACGAGAGACAATATGGCGGTAAGTCACGTTGTGGTTCGCTGCAGTCTATCGGTACAATTTTTGTGGCATAGTCTATAATTATTAGTATTTTTGTTGCATCGTATTTTGTAACGTTTATGTAGAAACAATATCTTTTATAAATACTGACAAAACTGGTACAATTTTTTTTTCCAGAGAATTTTTTTGGGTATCATTATATTAAAACACAACTCAATATGCTTAAATAAACAATTATTTAATTAATATCAAGCAGAGTAACAAAGTTAATATCAGAATACAGTCATGCTGGTTTGCTGGAACACTCACTAGAGAATGTATGAGTTCTGGGTCCTGTGCTGACTGCTCCTCCAGGAGCACGAGAAGCACCATATCCTGCTGGCCATACACATATAGGACCATTTTCTGTGGCCCCATATCACCACGGCCATTTTCTACCACCAACTCACTCTCATGGTCTTCCTCTGTCTACAACAGCAATTCACAGCATCTAATACAATCCAATGACCAATACAGTACATACAAATACATTTTATGTCTAGTTACATTCTTAAAAATTTAGCACACGTGACATTGTTCTCTACAGAAAACAGAAAATCCCACAGCAAGGTTCTCAGAAACCATCAAATCTGTATTAACTGCCAATATTTTTGAAATTTTTTTCTTGTAACATACCTCATAACTGTCAAGAATTTACTAATTATAATACTTTTTACCACAATGTTTAAAATTATTTTTGTTTAGTTAGTTGTAATCTTCCTATGATGTAATATACATAAATATGTATTGTAGGGAGTGTATGTGTGGATGAGTGATGCAAAGTTGAAACAGTCCAATATCATAAAAAATAGTTGATATAATAAATATCCTTTAATAATATACTTTAATAAAGCAGCATTAGAAAATGACGAAGTGAGAACTGTAAGGTGCTGAAAAACTGAAAATATTTTATCTCAAGGTACCAAAAATAGAAAATATTTAACTTATGTAATCAACCACTGTTTATCTCCACATCCTAACAAATAGTTTAATTTACTTAATATGCCAAACGTTGTTCTGGGTACTGCAGGTGGAATAAAAAAAATACGTTAGTTAAAAGTTTGTTATTTTTAAATAAAATGAAACGGCCAAAAAAAATAAAATAAAAATTAAAAAAAATTCTAATACTTTGAAGGATTCAAATATACCGTTAATAAGATTACTCTTACAAATAAACGTTCCTCACATACACTCTGTTTTCCAATAATTTACATCATTTAATTTAAGTTAATAATTATTTCTTTTCTTTCCTTTCCTCAGCTAACTCAGGTCGTGAATGGTAGATCAGATATCTAATAAAAAATTGGACCACTAGGTTGATTTAAAAAAAACATGAGTAAAAGTTTTACTAACACAAATTACTTCACTAAAAGTATGGAAAGTGAAGGATATCAAGGAAAATACAACCAAATATACATATATATATATATATATATATTTTTTTTTGTCTTCTATATTTCGAGAGTAGTAAACCAGTTACTGTAAGACGTTCGGCAGGCTATAAAATGGCGGCGACTTTTACATCTTGATCTTGCGCATAAAGGTTAAGTAATTAAATACCATTGAACTGACAGTGTTTGTTATGAAATAAAACTGAAACAGCTTCAAATAAATGTAAGCTTCACTGTAATAACACAAACAAAAAAAAAATAATGAAAGTACTTTAACTTGGCTGCCTATCGCCTTGACTGTTGAAACTTATCTAATCTCCACCCGTTGTTCGCGGCTAGTTCAAAAGCCTCCGCAACCATTACAAAAACTGTAGTCTGGGTTGGAGATTTATAAACAAAATAACGGTAAATTAAAAGAAAAATGGAAATAAAAAAAACTAACATACATAAAAAAAATTCAACACACAAAAAAAAACACATAAATAAATAATAAGTAAATAAATTGGACGGGAGTCTAGCCTACCTGGTTACAAAACTAAACTCACCTATACCTACTCTACCAGGGGCGTTTCCTTACTGGGTACCTACAATTACATCTATAAAAAAAATAAAAAAAAAAATTACAGAAAATTAATGTCCTTGTTTCTCACTTGAGAAAAAAAAAATACTAATTACAAAATTACTAAAACACTATTTCTGATAGCGAAACGCTACATAGTTTTTCAGGTATTTTCTTTCTCAATTTGTTTGTCAATAATTTGACATAATACTTCTTTGTGGGATACTATTCACATTATGCATATATTGTGAAGTGACCAGCCTGCGCTTAGGGTACACTTTTACGATAAGTCAGTTGTGTGTTTTATGGTTTTGCTTAGAGTCCCTGTTAATGTTTAATTGTTTTGCATAAATAATGCTAGGCCTGGCGAAATAGTACAGCAACATAAAACTGCGTCTGGATACAATTGCTAGTGATTAGTCTTCTCATTGTAATATTTTAATTTCATATAATTTTTTCTCAAGCTTTGAGTTGTAATTATTTTAAGATAAGTTTTCAGACGGCGAGTGAATTTAAAATATGTCTTGTGTGGACTTTTATGAAATGGCATGAAAATTCAAGCAACTTTAGACTCTTAGAAATTTTACGAAAAATTGATCTTTTAAAGGTTATTGCAGTTGGAAAGTTTTTGGTGTTTATTTTAAAGATGTGTAAATGAGTTCGGCCAGCCCGGCCATGGTGCCGCGGGGGCGACACTGATAGGGGTTCACAGAGTGTACTGCAAGGTGTACAGCCGGCAATGTCCGATGCCAAGACTTTATTTAATATTTTGATATTGTAATAATTATTTAGTAAAATACGTATTTATGTTCAGCAGAATTTTGCCGATTTTTCAGTAATTTTAGTTTGTTTATTTTGCATCCAGACCAGTTATTTGGTCTCACTAGAATGTTATAGAAAATTTTACCGGTAAATAGACCGCCATGGTACCTTGGGATTCCACTGCGGTTGCAGAGGCTGGTCACTTTGTTCTTAGCTGTCGAGGAAGCCGGACACGTGTCGCGTTGCGTGAGTTTTAGCACGTGGTAAGCCGAGGGGCGCGAATGAAAGCCATGGGCCCTTAATGGAAGGTGGTAAAAATACCTGCTAGTATTCTTCTTTATTAACTAATTTTCATTCTTTTGATATAAACTTACGGCAGTATCAACCGCGTGGCCGGCCCACTATCGGTTACTGAGCTTATGATTTAGTTCCCACACGTGCTATTTTTCTTTTGAGTTTGGCTTTGTTTTGGTTCAGTTATTTTCAGTTTCATCTTCTATTTATGTAAAAGAGAAGTGTATGTACCGATGTAAGTGTGGTCACGTGAGTTTTTTTACAAAGAAGAAAAGGTAATAAATATGGTCTGTTGACGGAACCACGTCTTTGAATCAGTTCTGCATGCGTCCACCCTTCGATACCACGAAACCCTGAGATAAGAGTAGCTCAACCCTGAGACCGGAGCATCTATGAGAATTGATCAGTTTACATTTTTTTTGGACATTGTAATAGAACACATGGGCAGCAACTTGTAGGAGCCTACCTAGCACTGTAGAACCTGGGGACGGTGCCACCGCAATATGTATATGACCAAATTTCTTTATTGTATATATGTGTGTGTATGAATTTCCATGAAAAATAGTGATTTTATCAGAAAACCACGTATGGCGGCATCATACAAAGCAGGCTTGCAGCCAGTTTTGTGACTATGTGAAGTACGCTTTTGTTATCTGTCTGACGTCGCTACACCACCCTCAAATGTCACCTCCTCCGTTAATCCTTTGGCCACTTGGACACCTCAGACATGTTCTTCCGGCTTGTACACTTACCCCTACCCAATCCAAACAAGCACATTTCTCTCACCTTAAAATACGTGCAACAAGGTGCAGTACTTCTGTAGTAATTTGCTGTAATTGTGCTTTCAACTTCAATTCGTATTTTCTGCTTTGGTTTATTATTAACGATTTTGGATTATGGAAAGGAGGAGGAAGGTTGAAACAAGAAATTAAGAAAGTTATGAGGTGCGGATTGAACACGAAGACGTAAAGAAAGATCTGCTTGGCTTGCCTGGTTTGTTTAATAACAGCCAAAGCAGCATGCAGTTAGTAGCTCAAATCAGCTTCCTTCTTCTCCCCTGCTGTTAATGTCGCTGATTAGTGAAGATTGAGCATAAGCTAGTAAAAGGGGGGAGGGGAAAAGCAGTCCGAATGCATACTAAATGAGGTAACGTGGTGCACAAGATGTTGCAAGGTAACTTGCGAAGTTTTGCCATATTCTACGTACCCTGCTGCAGGCTTGCTTGTGCACGAGTCGTACAGGTTGCAAATTGCACTGTGGCATCTGATTTCACAGCTGGTCTGGACTCTGGAGTGAGTCACCGACCCTCATGCAGCACATTAACTCAATCTGCAGTGTTACCAGTAATAAAAAGCAATAAAGAGATATAAAACAGCATGGCTGAGTTTCTTATAACTTTTTTTAACTCAGTCATGCACCAAACTACAGGAGCGAAGAGCAGGAAGAAAAAAAAAGAAGATATTCCAGATCAGAGACCCATCAGCCTGACGACGAGCGTGCAGCGTCAAAAGTAAACTGCGGTTAAAATTGGCACAGGTGACACAGCAATGTAATTTTTGAACTAATGGGTAACTGAGTCCAGACATTATCTAGACTTGCCACCATTTGAAATTTTACTAGTACATATCTACCACATCGTAGAACAGAGACAATGATGGTATCTTTCACTGGGAAAATATTTTCCACCAAAGTTTATAAAAAATGGAGTGCGGGTACTAGAGTGTTTATGATGCTACGTAAAATTTAGTTTCGCTTGCGTTTCTCACCACATTCCGTTTGATTTGTGAGATGTTAATTTGACTTGATTCCTACGTTTATTTACTGTGTCTAACGTACGTTATAGTTATCATCAGCAAAATTATTTTTCACAGACTTTCGTAAAGTTTTCTTAACTTTCAATTGTTTGAGTAAACCTTACACCCTGCATTTTTAACAATAATTTCACAAAAAATTGTTTATTTTGTGCTACATTGATTTGGGTGTAAAATACGGCATTGTCATATTAAAGACAAAAAAAATTCATTGCAGTTTTTACACTAATAACTGAACTTGCTAATCCCTTGTTTCGTTTACTGACAACTCGTCATTTCCAGCGACTAGCTATAATTATTTGGTTTGATGTGATCACGCAAGGCAGGGCTGCCGACCCTGTGTGCCGCTAGAAGCTGTAGCGGGCAAGTGATTGATTGTGAGACAACGATGAAACGGTCAAGTTGCTTGGTCAGGTTTTTAGTTCGTTTTGATGCAATTAACGTACTATTTGGGTATCATCATAAAGAGCACATGCCTACATCACAGAATATTTAGGAACACAGAAGTGAAAATGCCAGCAGGAAGGCGAACTCAGTCACACACCCCAGCAAAATGGCTTCCATGGCCAGCAACATGGCGGAGATGCCTACCGCCAATCAGCGTAAGATGGCTGCCCTGCTAGCCGGAAGTCTGGCCAACAGGAAACCTGCCGTAATATGGACGAGCCAAACATACACCGGGCTGGTATCAACAGCCTCCGACAGTCAATAAGCGGAGAAGTTCGCCCATATCCAGGGTGTCGACAGACTCTAGAGAAATAATTTTAGTGACCTTTTGTGGATCTTTTAGGGACCATCCATAAAAAAATTCACGCATTTTTTTTCTACATTGAAAAGCAGCGTCGACATATTTTACTTAATTTTTGTTCAGATTTAACTTGGTACCACTTTTGACCAAAGATCAATCGTTCAATAGTTACACAATAGGTACTAGGACACACCAAAAATTTTCTATATTAGGTAAATATTAAGAACCACTACTCACTGTGTACCAGCTAAACTATTGATTTCAGACACATATTTTATTAATGAAACATGTTTCTAGTGACATTGTAAGTAGTCAACGTAAAAAAAGTCTTTTGTTAGGTTAAGTTAGGTTAAGATATTGTTAAGTTATTTTTTCAGTTTAAGTTAGGTTAAGTTACACTAGGTTAGGTTAACTAACCTAATAAATGTTTTTTTTTTTTTTTTACAGAGGACTACTTCTAATGTTTCTAGAATCCCTGCGTAAAATTATTTGTTGGGTTTAGATCAGTTTTCATAATCTTAGGTTACCTGATAAACTAACCTAATCTAACTTAACCTAACCTAACAAAATACCTTGAACTGTGAATGTTCAGGTCTTAGCCATAATGCACACTTCCCTTCAGCAGTATACGCTAAATTGTACAACTGATCCTGAAAAATTTATTTTTTATTTGCGGAACAATGCCTCGGGATGGAAATTATTCTGATAAAATACTGACAGTTTTTCGTAAAAGGTTCAATAAACACATGCCATAGCACAGACTAAGACCCAACATAAATATAACACAACGTTTACATCTTTACTAAACCAAAGAACACTTCCACCACTATGTTCTCAAATACATGTCTGAAAATAGTCTAGTACAGTATTAGGAAGAAAAGGAGTGAAATTTAATAACTTCTTTTCTTTCGTATCAATTTTAATTTCTGTAATCAAGGAATGCGTTAAATAAAAATTAGAATAATTTTACTAATACTTATTTTCTACCGTTGCTAATTTATTTACTTTTACTGTTCACATTACACGGCATAGTCAAAATATTTATTTTTACACTTTGGCTGTATAATTTACTAAAATGCATAACATCGACAACTCCTAGGCCTTACCTTTCTCTGTCGTCAAGTCCAAAAGAAGCCACATAAAGTCACTGTCGATCAAATTGTTTAACTTCCGATTTTCCTGCAAATTATTAGAGTGCATGAAAGATTTCATAAAGGCTACGTAATGTTTGAAAGAACGACTATTACAAATATCTACCGGCGGTAAAATCATCAACACCAACATGGCCATTTTAATTCTGTTGTTTACTAGTGGTAGGCTACACATCACACGCTATCGATTATACTATTTCGATTACATCGCATGCATAGCGACATTAGTGCACAGATTTTCAGGTCGTGTACATCGACGCAGTTGTACATCGACAAAACAGCATTATAATTTACAAAATATCTTCCAGAACATATTTTTTCGGGACCTTAAATTATATTTCGGTACTTTTTCGATACTATCGTGACCTAAGTGAAAATTACGTTAACTTTTTCGTTACTTTCGTGACCTGTAGACAACCTGGTATCAAACGAGCCGCCACGTCATTTCACGTCTGTATTACTACCGTATTTACTCGTGTATAATGCGCACTTTTATTCCAAAACAACTGATAAAAATTCAGGGGTGCGTACTATAGAAGGAAAAAAAAAAAAAAAAAAACCACCCGAGAAAAAAAAAGGGAGTGGGGAGAGAAGGCTGAGTTGTAAACTGGCGGGTGTCAAGTGTGGGAGGCAGAGAGAGAGAGAGAGAGAGAGAGAGAGAGAGTCCCATCATTACTAAACTTCCTTTTCTTTTTCTCTACCCCCCCCCCTCGCCCCTTTTCTGCTGTAACTATCGTTGCTAAAACCCTATTTTTTTTTTGTTTGCCATAGCAGGAAAGTTCGTGGGTGGTCGGAAGTAATATGAGAAGTTAATTTTGAAGTCTCCGTGATAACCATCTTTCCAAGGAAAGGAAAGAAAGGAATAAAAAAGGACGACACTGGACGGGTTGCTGAAGGCCGGGGGATGGGAAGGGGCATTCGGGCCGGCCGACTGGCCATCGCGTCGCGCAGGAGGAAGGGGCAGCAGCGTATATTTTTTAGAACAAACACGCAGTGTGCGGCAATACATTTTGAGAAATAACTGCAACAATTTGCGGCCATAATAAATGCAACGTCTTTTTCTGCTATTTTCATTGAATTAAAATTTTTTTGCAAATTTTTTTTCAATTTTCCACGGTTCCTGGAAAAAGGGTTGTTAATTCGAGAAGGTCGTTATTTCCGGGGTCGTATAATTGAGACTTGACTGTGTGTGTGTGTGTATATATATATATATATATATATATGACGACCTTCGATCGTTTCCATTTGTCTTCGTTTCGCTCTTGAGCTAACATTTCCTTTGCACACAGAGTATGTACATTTTACATGTTATACAAACATTGTTGATATGGTAGTTTACATATAACACTATGTATGTATAAAATTAAAGCTATTCTAACCTTAACCTATAGAAAATTTATGTTGTGAAAGTTAGTGTGTTCTTAAGTTTTGTAGTGTTGGCACTGAGGTTATTAAACCAATCAATACGTAATGTTCTTGGTGAACATACAACCCACCTTTCTGTTTAATTGAGGCCTGGTAGGGTCTGGGGCCAGGTCTGGTAGTTCTCTAACCTCACTGGGTGTGGTGTCACGACTGCAAAAACCACTGGTTTTGTCCTCTGCCAGCAGACTAAGGCGAGACATGAGGGGAGTTAGTTGAAGTGACCCTAAGGGGCGGCCTCGCACTGCTGGACTTTCCATGTCTGCAACAAAGTACTAGCTTTAGTCACTACCCATTACATGAAACAACCACCCACCATTACCTAGAAAACATAACACAGTACGTATAGTCAAACTTTGATTAGTGCCACTGTTTCTGAGAATGACTTCGTAATACTGAAGTCTGCATAAATCAAGGTACCTATTTTTAAAATTGAGGTCTTAGCAAAATTAAGTATCATGAAAAATAGAGATAAGCTGAATTAGACATAACAAACCAAACGTCTCAACTTCAAAAATATACCTAACTTTAAAGGTATTGAACAGTTTTATATACAGTAATAACTTTATCTTTTCTTTGACATTTTGTTAGGATTACCTGATCCCTGGAGAGAAGGAATGTGACAAAGTGCTTCACACATGTACATTTTTCTAATTGGCAGCCAACCTCACAAGTATCATACTTGAAATTTTTAAAAATTTAAATTACATATGCGATACAAGTTTCCATAATATGTATTAACCTTTTTAAACAGAATATTCATGTTACAATACCTAATGTGTTTGCTGCAACCAAGTTATGTAAAAGTGGAATAAAATATATTTCACTTAACTTTCTTCAATTGTATAAAAGTGCTCCATTAAACCCTTAATAGCATAAGTAAACAACTCAATTAAGGTTTTCTAACAACCAAGGACAATAGGACGTAAATACTAATTAATTACCTGAAGTGTAAGATGTTGACCTCCTCCTGGTGTCCACACCATCATCTGAATCATCCATCGTAACTGTCTTGAGCGGGAGACTAAGAGACCGTCGATACACATCCTGAGACTTGGAACGTTGCTCAGGATGGGTAGGCGCTGGTAGGGTCACCCCTTTCTTCTCCCGGTCAAGAAGCTTATAATGGCGTTCCAAATACTCATCGAACAATGCTCGCGACACAGAGAGGCCATCGCTACGGAATACTGGAAACAACGGGTCTGTGATGGTGTACAGATGCCTGCCAGGTAAGTCTGCACTTGGCGAGTCCTCTTCTTCTGCACACATGTCCCGGGTGAGTTTGGGTAAGCCAAGGCTGTAGCAGCGCATAGGAACAGATTTTAATGAGTGCCTCATATCAGCAAGGCTCTGGCTACGAACCAGCCCCTCCTCCTGGTCCAATAAGACCTCTAGTCTGCCATCAGCACATTTCCTCTCAGGGGAGGGCTCCCCATTGATGGATGATTTGAGAGGAGAGACCAGCACAGGCTGGTCTATGCTTCTGCAGATGGACATAACCTTAGTGTGCAGAACATGCATATCTACATCCCCACCATTTTGTAAGCGAAGAGGTTCCTCTGTATGCTCTAATTCTCCTTCTTTCTCTTCCATCACAGTGAAGATACGTGATGTGTCTCGTTTCATTGCAGACATCACTTCCTTGGGAGTCTGTGCTATTTTGTTGGGTGGTAGCTATAAATGAATGAATCATAAACATGGAAATAGATGAACTGTAATCATTCATTAATAACAAAATGAATTGAATGAAAGAGTGAATGAATTGCATAAGTGAGTAAATTGAATACATAAGATAATGAATCAACTTAACTACTGTACCTAATGAGTTCAAGAAAAAAAATTAAACATAGAACAAATAACAGTAGTAAAGACTAAAAACCTAAATAACTACTGTATGTAACAAGAGCAGGAATGAAAGAGAATAGGTAAGAAAAACAAAGTTGAAACAAATGAATAAATGGATTCAGTATATCTCCACCAATTACACAACATGACCACATGCTAATTACACCTGCTCAAAATACAAATAGCCCAAAATGTACCAATGTTTTAGGTTCTAATTTTATGTAACTATACAAGCTCAAAAAACTGGTCACATCAATTAATAAATTAGCCTTTCCACAGCTGCACATACGTATATGCACAAAAAGTTTATGTAATTTCTTTGATCACACTCCATAAACAAAGGACTTAACATACAAGATACAAGAATTACTTTATAAATCCCATAGGTACTGCATGTATAAAAAAAGTAAATGCTAGTGGACTATATATCATTATATAATGAATGTGTGCCCAACTTCTAGGTCATGACTACAGGCATTATTACATATCATTCTATTCTCACTAACTGGTCTGATACGATAAAACATGGCAGTTTGTTTCTGCAACTCCCACTGTCCCGGTACCCAGTTATTTACACTGGCGTAATTGCAAATGTTCGTGATGACATGCCAATCACGTGAGGGTGCCAGCTAGTGGATGCAGTACAACCTTGGCTTAGAGCAGCGAGCATCAGTAATACCTCCCCTACATGTTATGCATACATGCACAGGGAAAGGGAAGGGAGAATGAACGGGAAATATAATTACTCACATGC
This sequence comes from Medauroidea extradentata, assembly GCA_003012365.1. Taxonomy (NCBI): domain Eukaryota; kingdom Metazoa; phylum Arthropoda; class Insecta; order Phasmatodea; family Phasmatidae; genus Medauroidea; species Medauroidea extradentata. The sequence continues at coordinate 15,477 of PNEQ01051188.1, forward strand.
TCCCTGCACTGCTATGCCATCACCCCAGGAGTGTACATTATGAGAACATGGACGCACAGCAGAACATAGAAGCCTGATTTTAAAAAATAGAGACTTGGTAACACTGTTACGATTCATAACTTCAGCAACAGACAGTAATTTTCACAATACATAAGCCACACTTCGAGCAACCAGTTATTAGATGTCAGCCTCGTCAGTTTTCTCATAGCAAATACATTATGGTGATTCATAGTGTTAAAGACAAACAATACATAGTGTACACTGTTTCATCTGACGGAACAGAAAATGCCCTGTATTTAATTCAGTATCAAAAAAATTTCATGATTATCTAAACTTGTTAGTAGACAATACGGCTCGAGAATTTTTTAAAACTGACTATATGTAGTTTCAAAATCTGAGCTACGTCAAACATCAAATAGGTCAGAAAAGTCAAGAAAGAACCTATTCCATTGAACACTTAAACTACACGTGTATAAAATGAAAAATACACATGGTGGCAAAATACCTATTTATTAGATTCAAATTTGTAAACGTAATTCGGAAGAAAAAAAATACTGTTCATGCTATGCCAAGAAAAATTAGCAAATCTATCACAGGAATTTAATTATTTTTCTTTTATTTAAAATATCCACCTACTGATTCAGTTTGAATATAGGTGCTTACGGGTTGTGGGTGTTGACACACTGAATGTATTGCTCTTAATGCATATCTTAAAGGTGAAAATAATTAACGTGTGAATTGCAGTGTTTATACCTAGAAGTTGGTGGTAGGGGAAATACAGTGCATTGCTCTTCTTAAGATAGGTAATAGAAGTCTAATTATCCCAATCTTCAAAATGCTGGGTCAAAGAAGGTAGCTATCGTATTAGCCAGCACTGGAAAAAAAAAAAAAAGGTTACAGGACGTTGTTACAGCAGTAGTACAGTAACAGTGTCGTGGTGAATCTTGTAGAGACCCAAATGGAACTTTTAAAGCATATGGAAGGGTATCCAACCTGATTCCAATGCCAAATTCCCATATAATTCCTGTATATTTCCCATACATTTCCAGCATATTTCTCAGAATTCCCATACAAAGGAAAAATATAACAGAAAAATTACAATAAATGCTATTAACGACTCGCCAAATTCCTATTTCTCGTGTGTACAGAAACTAAAAACAATACAGATGCTGTAGAAGAAGTACTCTCGGGCGTTGCGTTGATACATGTGATGAGCGTGGCGGAAATATGTAGGTTAAAGCGCACTATCAGCAAGGTAGGTCAATGAACTGCGACAAGTGTTTAAGGGTGTTCATTTGTCAGAAATTCATAATTTTATATTTGTACGGCATGGTGCTCATTTTATAGATGTTACTTGTGACTAGATTTTTCGCTTGCAAAATTTTTTTAGTTCTCATGGTCTTCTCATAGCGATATGACAAAGTCAAAATTCTCAAGTTATGGGAACACAGGAATAACAAAAACCAAGTACTCACTAAAATGAAATAAAATAGTAATATGCACTGAGATTACCTAATATACCCAAAAATAATTCGACTCTGAATATAATTTGACCCCACACTTTTACGTTATGACTTTAGGAAAAAACTTTTTGGTTGAATATAAGTAAAAAATTCATTTAAATGAATAGAAAATACTTTTGAAAATAACTATACAAAAGTACAATACAAATAACTTACCTTCAGTAAAATTATTAAAATGTTTTCTATCTGCCACAAAATCGAACAAATTGCACTATAGACATGCACAATTAATTTAAAAACAAAGGGATGGTAGTTTCTACTGCTACTGTCTGTGTAGTGAATGTCCATCTACACTATGTCTAATCACTATCACAGTTTGCCTCGTTGCTGCTGTCATCACAAACTGGTTCTTCTTCCCAGCATGTGTTGTTCTCTGTGCCACCCATAGCATTGGAAATGCAGCACTTCCTGAATCTTCTGCTGATGTGCTCTTGAGATATTCTGCTCCCAGTAGTAGAAATCCAAGCAGCAAGCTGGGCATTTGAAGGCTTCTTTATTTTTCCTGTGGGTATCACAGCTCGGTCTCTAGCAAGTAACCAATCATTCCCTCGTTTCACTTTTCCTTTATGAATGCAACCATAAGATTTTCAATTTCTTGAACTCTTCCTTTCTTTGGCCCTTGAAAAGATTTTCACAAACTGTTTGCATTTTTTAGTCGCTGCAAATCAGCATTCTAGTTCCTTACGTTTGCTTTGCTGACACCACACTTCCACGCTGCCTCACAACAGTTCCTTTGCGATGCGTAGTTTGCAAACAACAATTTTGAAGTTGGCATTCTAACTACGCCACAATCCTTTTGACATCATTTTTGGTGTAGTGCCTCGCCTTCTACCGAATCCATTACGAATACAACGCTACAACTTTCTTGCCCGAAAATTACTATTACAAAAGGTCTGTTAGATTGGGTATCTCTTTTGTCTCTTTCACGTTTGATTGACCGAAAGTAAAATGCTGGTAGGTGTTCGATTGACAAGGTCAACATCCCTTCAGGTCAAAAAAGAGCATGCCCTAAGTGCTCTTGCTCTCGAGAAGGAGTTGTGAGGGCAGGGTCAAAAATCTTTGTTTGTATTCTAAGTGTTTGTTTTTGGCAGTAATGTACGAAGCACCTTTACATTTATAATGGCCACATGAATCCCAAGGAAAAAAAGCATTGTTCCAATAGAAAAGCCAGAAACCAATAAAATAATTATGTATTTCACAGAAATTATGTTTAAATTTGAAAAGTTATGAATGTTTTTGTAATCCATAAGGCCTACATACGTAACTTGAAGTTACTAAAGAGAAGACATTGTGATTGGTAGTGCTTTTATATAAAATTGTGAAAATCATAAATTTGCTGCAAATGTAGACAGTTAATACTTTATTTATTTTTTAACCCCAGACGCAAAAAGAAGGGTGTTATATAAGTTTGATGTGTCTGTGTGAGTATCTGTGACATCGTAGCTCCTAAATGAATGGACCAATTTTGATGCTTTTTTTTTTGTTTGAAAGCTGACGTGAACAAGATGATTCTTAGCTATGATTCAAGGAAATCTGTTCAGCTGTTTAAACATAGAAGAATTACTATTCTCATCTAACCTAAACAAATATTTTGTTTGTAATCAGTGTGTACCAATGACATTTACAAACAAAATATTAAAGAAAACAAAATAAGTACAAATAATAAATACATTAATATTGAAACTCAAAACATGCATTGTTGCACTACTAAAACGCTTAAGAGTGCGTGGTGGATAAATAAACACTGAAAACATCAATTGATTTCTACACTGTTTTCGAAGCCAATACAGATAAAATACTCGATGACAATCCTAGATAATGGTATTTGACATCTTTATGAGTGAATATTTATTCAGAATTACTAATTCGTTACGCGTGCCCTCTTGCGCCGCAGTTAAATGCACAAGGTTCCGGCCTCCAAGATTGTGCCTCAGAAGTTCGTAACACTGGAAACAATTTTGTTTAAAACGTTGGCTAAAACTGTTGTCTAAGATTGCTATTGTTTAACTTTCGCAAATTGGCTTCAAGAAATCTACAGTTATAGATTAATGCTTTTAGTGTTGAATTATGTACCACACCGTCTTTAGAAGTTCCCACTTATTGAGTCCCCCCCCCCCCCCTTGCCCTAAGTATGAATGGTTCTAATCAACCCTATAAATACAATTTTTACCCTTTTAAGAAATTTTCCTAGCTACAAATTTTTTTTGTCAACCTCTTCAGAAACTACTTAACAGGGTTTTACTGTAGTCAAATCTTGATTATCAATTTTGTGACTTATCCACAGTATCTTAGCAATTTATTTTTATTTTACTAATATGGAGAGCACAAATAATTTAATGATGACATTAACACCTTAACTTAAAAATTGCCCAAATTTTAAGAGGGCAACAGCTTTACGAGGTATACGAGTCATTTTGTAATATTAATCAGCACTGTAGATTTTCTTTTTTTTATATTATTCATGGCATTGACCACTAAATTACCACTGATATTCAGAACTGCACTAAATATCAAGTTTTTTTTTGCTGCCAATTTTCAATAAACAAGTTTCATAGCACCGTATTTACCTGCATAAGAGTCACCCTCACGTATGGGTCAAACCTTTATTTTTCTGCTTAAATATTAACTTTTTTTATTGCAAGGGTCGCACCATACATTTTCCTTCAGTAAAACACTATGTGCGAAAAATCATCTGATACAATACCACACCATTATAGGTGAGCGATGTGTCATGCAATGTGTATGGTACTAGGCATGGCCAGTCGCTCTCGCCACACTTCTATCTGCTGTCTTTGTCTGCCTGGCGTCTGCTCATGTTTGTTGTTTTGTAATATAACTCCTTGCTTTACTCTACCCACCAAACTGCCTTCAAAATGTCACACAAGACTTGCAAGTGCAAGCGGACTCTCAAGATCAAGACGTGAAGGGAAAGAGAGGAATAAGAGAGATGGGCGATTACTGTAACTTAGTCAAGGGAGGGGGAATGGATGACGTGGCTGGCAACAAAGAAAAAAAATAGGATGATATATAACATTCACAATGGTTAGAGAGTGAAGACGAGAGGGTGGAGGTGAACTGTTGGGGTGGGCTTGTCTCTGCCAAGGTCGCTTGCTGCATCCCAGCCAGCGCGATTGCGTGTATGCTTGGATAACACTTATTCACTTTCTCCCTCTGCTGTTTGTATGCTGCTTCCAGCATGTCCCAGAGATTACGAGCCAGGAGAGCAAGCTTGTATGTTTTATTTATGTTACACTTCTTTCCCAAAAATACAACAACACTACAACACCCTTTCTTTCTTTCAGTACGGAACAATAGCTGATTCTCAGACGTCAAAATTAACTTCTCATATTGCTTAGTAGTTTTTAAACAGCAACAGTGCGCCGCATCATACCTACCATACTGGCAACACTGCACAGTCACTCACACTGTGGCTTTTCCTCTTAACACACTTTTCTCCCAGCCTCATTTTCGCTCTCTTTCTCACAACGCACACATTCTTATTTATCCTTCCTCATCCTCTACCCCCTCTACGGCCGGTACAATCAGCCCGCAGCCAGTAGCCAGCGGCTAGACACAATTGAAGCAAGCCACTCCATACACCCGTGACCTGGAGATATGTTATCGCCACTCGCTAGCTATACGCTGCCGGCCTGACTGGCACCGCTTCCAGTAAATCATTTGCTCTGTTAAATAATTATACACAACTCATATTACTTTATTTTAAGACAAACGTTAACACCTTTTTAAAAAACTTGAGTTAGTCTGCCTTCATGCATGAACCTGTTTTGTTTCGACGCTAATGAAAAACTCGCATAAGAGTCACATCCCTCACTTTTGGCACTTGAAATTGGCACAAAATGTGTGACCCATACACTGGTAAATACAGTATTTTTAGATACAAAAAATAACCACAGAAACATTACCTAGTGGTTACCTACATATCAAAAGAAATTTAGAAGTAAATATTCAGACGTCGTTATAATGTTTCAAAAATACTAACCAACTATAGGTGGAAATTAAACAAAGACATTCTGCCAGAGACTGAAATTATTTAAATAATTTTTAAAAGTAGTGGACCAAACAAAAAACAAAACAAAAATGCTACAGTACATTTCAAAGATTTAACTGCTACCTTTCTGTGAATAAATCTCTTCAAGATGGTGTTTTCAACAGCGAGCTTCCTACCAGACGACTCTTGTGATAGCCTCGAAAACTCCTTCCTGTCCAGATACACTGTGAGCAGTTGGACACCTACTGGCAAATGGAATGGTGTCTCGACCGAATCTGCTGCTGGCTAAACAGAAACAAGGAAACTAATACAATTATTAAGACTTAAATTAACCTACAATATATGACACATATGCAACATCCTAAAATTAACATCTGAATATTATATCAAGGATATTATTAGAAATGACTTTTTCAAATGAAATATGCCACTGCAGCTAGCAATTATGGAAATCTTAAAAACTTTTACCACAGCAGGAAGTAAAATTAAGTTCAGAATAGTTTGGGAACCGGTTTTCATATTATTGAATTCACTGCAAAAACCATACATTGATTTGTTATTTGGCAAGTATAGTGTTATAATTTGTCATGATTAGGGTTGACATTTATTTTGTCTACTTACCACCATTGTTTTGAAAAAAATTACAAGAGCCCAGCAACAAAAACACAAAATGTCTTAAGAGTAGCGAAACCATGCTGAGAAAATTCAACAGCAGAATGACTTTACCATTGGAAAATAGCAAGCGCAAGCTTGAAGAATCTACTAAAAATTATAGAATGTGAAAATTAACTGAAATGTAAGCCTCACCTTGATGTGATGAGGATCTGTTGCCACAAGCTTCTTGGTAAGGCCACAACTGAACTGTGATGCAACCACTCTGAAATATACATTTGCCAACTAAGTACAACTGAAAGAACCAATATTTATGGTACATACTTTACTCTCACAGACAGGCCAGCCAAGAAGGTGAGGAAGAGGGATGCAGGAGGGTGCAATGCTCGGGAACCCGGGGTCTTAAAGGGGCCCGGATCACGAGTGACCCGTAATATATATTTATACAGTAAAACAATTAGTTAAAAAATATAAATAATACTGTATTTGTATCTACAGTATTTGTCACAACTGAACCCTCAAAAGACATTAAATTAAGCATGCTACAATTATAATATTTTCTTGTTTAAAAGGAGAATATGTAGGAGGGAGCACACAGCACACATTGTTCAGCCTTGGTGTGCCTGCTCACGGATATTGGTCACAGGGTAATGGTAATAGTAGTTTTAGTGCCATTTAACAATATCAAATTGCAACAGACATTGTCAACACTAATAATTAAAACACCAAGATTAAATACAACAATATCAAAACATCAGATCATCAATAAATTCACCTATAACTTCTTTCATACTATGAAATGTTTTTTAACAATCCATTTTTCTATATTATGTTCATTTAACATTTTCAAAGATACATTTCTAGCCTCTTTTGGTAGTTTATAAAACAAATTTACACCAACATGACTAAAATTACTTTTAGTTTTGTTCAGCCAATCTATTTTACTGCAATATAAAGTTTGTTTTTCACTTTCAAGAAAAGTGTAAAACAAGCATTCTACTAAACAAAATGATATTATGCACTCACTAAATTATGTATGTATGTATATATGTATGTATGTATGTATGTATGTATGTATGCAAATTATGAAGAACCCTAAGTCAAAAACAAAAATTTTACACATGCATGACCACCACATGGACCCACCCACACACACTCACATGCACACACTCACATGCACACACTCACATGCACACACTCACATGCACACACACACATGCACACACTCACATGCACACACACACATGCACACACTCACTCCCACACCAATATAATCAATATTCCAAACCATTCCAATTTGGGATAGGGAAACAAATTCTTTTGGAAAAAATTTACGTTCTAAGCACGCTTTCATGAACACGAATATGCAATATTACTCAATAAGGATGAGCAATATGACCAAGCAACTCTTTATACCTTTTCTCTCTCACACACCCACACTGCAAGAAAATAAATACTGTACTACTTACCAAAAAGCAAATTTAAATTAATATAGACTAACAAACTTGTGGAAACAGTCATGAAAACCATTCAAACTAAGTTAAGTTTAAACTTAACAGCATTGCTAATTCCGCTTAGAATAAAATCTAATATTCGGCAGTGGGGCCCAATTTACCAATAGGCCCAAGCCTAGTGAGCAACTTTAATGGGGGCACACTTATAATAATAAGAAATATATATTTAATATTTTACTACTTCCACTGTTATCAAAAGTAATTTTCAAGTAAATACTGTGCAGGTCACCATCCCCCTGCTGGTTTGACATTCTGTGACCTTCAAGTACCCCATTTATATGTTCTACTACTACTGCCACGTGTGTGCTGCGAGCCTTTCCTCCCCACTTCCCCTTCCTCCTTTGTTTAGTTTGTGACATGTATCTTGGCCCGCCCCTCTCCCCTACTCTTTACTGTTATCCATTCCTCCCCACTGCCTCCAGCATGTGACGGGCAGGACTAGGATGAGCTCAGCAAGTCATGTCTGGTCGCCCGGTGGAGACGGTACGTTTCTGAGAAGGTAAGTGCTCTCGCTCGTGGCCATGTTTCCTTTTGGGTTAATATTTATTCAGTTATTGTTGGATGCTTGGATGTTAATGTTTTTAAAGGCAGTGTTGCCCGTGCGAGAGTGCTGCCGTAACGTTCTAATTCTCCTTCCTCTGCCGGTGTTTGTCATGCCATAGCGGCGATAAGGTTTGAATGTGTCTTGCCAGCTTAAAGTGTTTCAGACGTGTGACTGAAAGGAAGAGTACTCTGACATTTGTATCTTTTGGATTAATATACGAGCTTTGTTAATGAGTATTTTGTTTCACATAGGTAGATTTGAAACCCTTTCAAGTGCCTGTAGAATGAGTACAATATCCAAGATTTAAGGTAAATAATTATGCCATTGCCGTTTATGCCGCAACCGCGCCTAGCTGTGCATGCACCCAATTTGTGCACCCTAACTTTAAGGACTCACAGAATATAATTGAACCGAGAGGGCAAAGGTTATCACAAAACACCTTTTATGCCTCACAGGGGCATCATCTTAAAGGAATCCAAAAACATATTCTTATAAGAAATCACTGAATTCTACTCTAATTTAATACAACTAAGATAACGAGAACATACGTTTCCATCAACACTGTACTGACCCAATTAAATTGACACAATTATTTACATTATTCATATCGCAGATTCACACATTTTCGATAACAGACAGTCATTTTCATCCACTTGTCGACATACAAATTGTTCCATTAACCATCTCTCACATAATTTTCACAATTACATAATATATCAACAAATATATTCGTAAATTACAAAAAACGGGGTAAAAAGAACAGTAAAAGATAATTTCACTCTCTCAGTTACTCCCCACTTCTCGTTCATACTGTTCCCATTTGAATGACTTTAGTCTTGCAACAGGAGTAAAACCTCAATGCTTCATTGCTCGATCCCAACTTAAGTCTATGCATCAAAAGTTGTGCCCACACCACGAACTGACCAAACTGTTTGTTGATCCGAAAAAACAATCACGAATACCACAATAGACACACCCGTACAGCTCAACGGCACATACCGCCAACTCTGGTGTGTCTTACTGCAAACTCAACACAGAGTTGCACGACAGTAAGTTGCAAAATCAATCATGATCATCAATATTGCCGATTAAAAAAGGGCGGAAAATAACTCCACGTCTGCTCATTGTCTTCACAGAAATGAAAGTACATACCAAAATTTATCACCAAACTCAACCGAGACCAGAGACCCAAAACCATCGGCTTGGCACTTGGCGCCATTCCCATCAGATCACAATTACGATTCACTACAACTACTCGGGTCTGCTCTTCCAGACGGAGTGGCTGCATTCGGCAACGTCAGCTAACTGTGCCATACACCCCTCCCTTCCCCCCGCAGTCGCTGCACATCACCCGCAACCATGCAGCATGGCCGGCGGTCAATCTGACACCCCACATTGCAAACAAATGTACGTTAATGCTTCAACCCGGAAAGAAAGTGAATCCTATCCACAAACAATCCAAAAAAGGGAAACCATCACAACTCAAAACCTTGGACTGCAGTTGACAACTCAAAACCAACATAGCAAAATTACAAAATATTAAAGAGAGAGAGAAAAATCGTCAACTCATGCCATTGCTGTTATACATAGCAAGAGGACTGAACCAGGAAATTTAAAATAATGTGGTGTTGCACATGGGTAAAGAGCGCGAGTTGGTACGGAAGGATTGAAAACAGAGGCTGCGAGGGCACAGAGACTCAAAGAGCCTAGGGCACAGACGACTAAGATATACAGACTGTCAACGCCTAGGCTATTTGTCCTGCGCAAAATTTCATGTCATCCTGGTGGTGGGTGGCAGAAGCTCGGGGCTTTGGTGATCTGGAGGGTAGTGCTGCCATGTAGGAGATTTCAGAACTAAATTCTTCAGACAGAAGGCAATTTGCTGAATGACCTGCCGGATGTCGCCTTTTGTCGAATGGTTTTGTAAGGGGCGCTAGAAGGAAGGGGAACGGATAGCAAAGGCTGAAGATTCAAGGTCGCCAGTAATAATGTTACAATGCAGAAGCTACTTAATCGTCTGGTCTCGGGTTGAGAATATACACAGCGCACAACCAAAATTTTCCTCACCACACTGCTTTAGTTGTTCCCTTGCATCACTGAAGCTGCGCGTGCTTTACCAGATTCACGTGTATAAAAGATCCTATAATTCTAATTACAGGACCAAAAATGTACGTTCCAAACATTTTATATTAAGTTTCAGCAAAATTTTTTAAACTACTGTAATTTGTAGTAAACCACTGTGAAAGCTTTTGTACATCCATTGCAGTGTTACAGTTTACCATGACGATACTCAGACTATTTGTTATTGATTAGCGATCTCGGTGCACTCGTTATCTATGTATAAATGAGAACACTGACTGACTGATTGACTGACTGAATGAATGAATGACAGACTGACATATCAAACTACAGCCCAAACCACTGAACCTAGGAATGTAAAACTTTTGTGTGGGTTCCCTGTACATCATAGGTGAGCACTGGAAGGGATTTTTCTAAATTTGTCCCCTGAAGGGGTGAAATGTGTTTTATAAGATTCGTCTACATAGCTCGAACCAGACGGCCTATCATTGTGTCTTTTAGTTCAATGGGTCAGTCATAAAAAAGCACATTAGCCAATTTAAAAGTTTTACGAAATTCAACCTTTAACGGGGTGAAAAGACGTGAAATGTGTTTCAGATTATTCTTCCATAACTATCAAACCAGTCAAGATATCTAAGTGCTGTTTGCTTCAGAATGATGTTTATATAAACACCGAAAATATATTTCAGGATATTTTCAAAATATGACTCCAAAAATGTAAAAAAAAGAAAAAACACGTTTTAGATTCACGATCTGTAGATATCGATCTCACTGAATTTTAATATACTGTAGTGATTTTTCTTTAAGATTAATGAGTGCTATCCAAGCCGACGAGATATAGTTACTTTTTTTTTTACTACGATGAACACGTAAATGCCCATAAACAGAATTTTTCTAAATCCGAACTCTTAGAGTTGTTAAGGAATGAAATAAAATTAAATTAATAGTCGCTTAGACTTTGACTCAATATGTTGTCAGGATTTTACCTCAATTGGATATTTATATATGTTTTTAACACACAATGGTAAGAATTTGCAAAGTTCGATCACTAAAAATGTGAAAAAGTGCAACATTTGTTTTCATTGCCCCCATGATATCCACATAACCAGTTGAGATATTGAGGTACATTTTGCTTCAGAATGATTATTATGTAAATACGATAAATAATTTGCTCAGTTTTTACTGTGAGAAAATAACTCTCAAATACCAGTTTGGGGGGGGGGGGAGGGGATATGTTTGCCTTTGTAAACCTCTCGAAGTAGACAATCCAAAAAAAAAAACAAGTTGAGCATTAGAAAAGTAATTTATAAGGAAATCAACATACTGCAATTAAACTGTTACATATGGTTGTACAACCTCTATGTGCCCAGTGAGTGGATATTTTATGTATTTTTAAATAACTTTAGATGTCTATGTATGAAGAACACTGCCATCAATAATCGGCTAATCGTGCTAGATGTAAACGAGTCATTATACCACGTATACTATTTATACCATCCAAAAACTCCCTCATATTCAGGTCTGTTTTGCTATGACAGCCGCAGCCGCTTGGGGGTGCTGGGATAGTTTTTCACTAGCGCTCCAAAGCGTATACGGATGCAACTACGTGCTCAACCTAATCAAAAGCACAACAAAAATCCCATTAAGTTAACCTGCCCTGGCCTAGGGTACTTAGATGCATAAATTTGGTCCTGTTTGACAGAGAAACCAACCATAAGAGAGGTTTGTCCAGAGTACCACAAAGAGGTCAATCACATGGCTTTTGGGTACCCATACTGCTGGCAATCCTCTGGTCTGAAATACCACAGAAAGGCAATACAACACCTAGGATTTTGGTATTGACACTGTGGACTGGGATACAACATGCTAGTCTGAAAGACGGGATGGGGGAGCAAAACCACTATATCTGGAATGGCAAAGTAAAAATTTCAATTTACTTCATCATCCCAATCACATTGAATTGTAGTGACGAACCTTGCATCAATGTCTATATGTAACGATGAACCTTGCACCAGTGTCTATAGGTATCTAACAACAGTTGTCAAGCTCACCTAAGAAAAATTACTGTGTTCTGTGTCATGCTTTTTCATACATACATTGTCTGTGCTGTATAAATTGGCAGAGACCTTGTCACGTATTTTTTAATTATTTGTTTCTTTTGTTATTGGTGCTGTATTTATAATTTGTAGGCCCCTAGACTGAATCAGTAGTGCAAAACCACCCACTCCTAGTACGATCTTCTAATAAAGAATTTGTTTTTAAATTAAGTCACTAAACTGGTACTGTTACTAAACAACTTCCTTAACTATATAAAAATAAATAATAAATAAATAAAAGCAAATCTTTTAATTAATGTAAGAGAGAATGCTTGCAACTGTGGTGGTGCATTGTTTCACTCTCCACAAAATTGCTATCTGCTGCTCGTCTCTTAACGCAGGGACTAATCGTGGGTTCTAGGAATCAACATGGTGATAACAGGATTTTCTGACACACATAAATCTGTCAGTAAAACAGAACTCACATTCATTATACTTCTCAATTTTAGTACCGTATTTATTAAAACCCTTCGGATATAATAATGTAACATTAAAAAAAAATATCTGTCCATAACAACCAGAGAGTACACACATCTTTCTCTTTGACAAGTTAACAGGTAACTGCCACCCATGGTCGTAGAAGAACAGGTCTGAGGGCCTACGCTAGAGTTTTTGTTCATACGCGAATCGCCCTCCTGACTGCTCTAAATGCACTGTTGGTATGCACCACTAATTAAACTAAGTGTTAAAATGTAAGTAAGCTCTTTTGCAATATTATGTTTATTTTACGAAAAAATTTTACACACTGTTAATCACTAAGTAATACTGTATTTATTAATTCCGAATAAGCTATTTTAAAATTAATATACTAAAATTTTATAGTTAAAGCTACTCACATTGCTAGTTATGAGTTGCAAATTTTTGCGATTGACTGAAACATCCAAATTTGTGCCTTCAAAAAACTCAGTAAATGATTAACAAAATGCACTGAAATACAGGCAGCACAATAAAAAAGAAAAACATATTATATAAAGAGTGAGTAATTTATCGTAGGAAAATATAACTGTGTGCTAGGTTCCATTGCTGTATCTACACGTAAAGGTTTTTTTAAACATTATTTGTGTAATCATACACATTTTGTTATTCATCTGTGAACAGTTGCAACAGTGTAAAATAAAATTTAAACATTCACTGTTGAATCAAATAAAGTTCAACAAGCAACGATGTTATGAAAAATTGTGTAGTACCAGACATTTTTGTTACTTTCCTTTTTCTTTACTCATTAGCCATTACATACAAACCAGAAAATAATGTTCTCATAATATTTTATAATTATGACGGCTGTTAAACAATTAATGCAGGTGGTTCATTTTATTTCAGAAAATACCAAGACAAAAAAAATTCTACATGTTAACAGTAGGTACTTGGCCCATTACATAAAATTCAACACAATTTGCTCTAAATTAATTAAACTGCCTCAAATTAACTACGTGAAATCATTAACATAACTATATTATTATAGGTTAAAACTACGTAACTTAAGCAATAGTTACTTGAAGCCTTCGTTTCGTTAGCCTTACTCTAAAAGGGTTCTTATTTAACCACCTAACAGGAAAGAGTAACACTTTATGTTAAAATTATATGTGGTTTATTTTAAAAATTACATTTTGGTCTAACAAAACGTGATATTAATAAACGTAATTTACAGGAGAAGCACAGCTAAATATGTATGAGGCGTAATTCATATGTGCCTACATTTGCGACATAAGTTGCTCCGCCTCTACAAACTGAAGATACCGATTGGTTTCATTGTCTAAAACAGAAAATTATGTAAAATTAATTAATATTTCGTAGAGTTCTTTTTCTAGCTTTAAATTATTAATGCATTTATTGAAATAAAAAAATATTTACTTATGGGGAGTTTCGAAACCGAATACTCTCGTTAGCAAGCAAGCATGCTACTGGAGCACTATGAAAGCTATATTGTACAGTAAACCCTCAATCTAATGACATCGCACGGTGCCAGGAAATTGTGTTGTTAGATCGCCGAAGTCGTTAGTCCCGAGGTAACTAAATTTGAGCTCAATTCTGCAGCTAGAGAAAAAAAGATAATACAGCGCTGGATTTTTTTTCTTTTACGGACTGAGTGCAATGCTGGTCCTTTTTTTTTTTTTGCCGTGCTGTAACGAGGGCGGGGAAAAAAACCAGTGTCATCTCATCAAACCCCATCCCCTTGGGCTATCACAAGACACGGAAACATGGGAGAGAGTCGCCGAATGGGAGAGGAAAAACAAACACATGGTTAGCTTTGTGGCGAGACAGGATGCTAGTTGCACGTGACTATCAGATAGTCGGCAGTTCATGCGCGCGCACACAAGCACAATCTGGCTTGTTTGTGGAAAAGGGGAGGGGGGTGAATGTTTATTGGCTGGCGTGGACAGTTAGTAGGGATTGTATCTATGTTTAGTGGCGTGTTTTGTATAGCACAGCACTCACAAAGGAAATTGCAACACGGATGATTTTCCTTAAATTTTCAATTTTTTTAACCAGAATTTTTCATGGTTCCTCAAAAAAGGTTGTAAATTACCATTACTATGCCACGTCGCGTATCGAACTGCATAGCTAAGATAAAGACACGTGGAGGAGTGCGAGAGGGAAGTTCTGGCAGGAATGGAGTCTGGAGAAGTGAGGGGGAACATTAGGAGATAAGACAGCATTAGTCATCATGTCTCACATGTGTCGGTGTTGTGCGGGCGGCCTACGCACCTGGCACGCGCTTCAACTGTATTCCAGTCGAAGTTTCCCACATTTTTAAACAGTTTTTTTTTTCGCAGCTGCATATTACTAATTTATAACTGCATTATGTTATTGTTTAATGTACGCATAATTATTTTTAATTAACATTTTACTGCGATCAATTTCACTTTGCTTAGCTTTGATAAAATTTTAAAATATTAATTTTTCCACGGTTCCTGAATATTGTGTCGTTAGATCGCCGATCTCGTTAGATCAGATGTCGTTAGATTGGGGGTTTACTGTACAATGTCCGAAAATATGACATTTATTATATATAAAGTACAAAATTATGTTTTTCAATTATTATGACATTTCCTTTTGTGTTTAGTCGAGTTAGTCACACTGACATTGTTTCTGCTAATATTAAGCTTCTTCTATCACGCTGATTAACATTTTAAGTCCCCTAATTGTCACAGAAACTCATATTTTGTAAGTCGAGATAGACATTCGAATAGTCGCCATATTGTCGACCAACAGTGCTCACTTCGTACACTTATTTCGTATATGAGTTCAAGACAGTGCAGCATACCTCTTTTCAACTAGGCCAATTCGTATGCGAATCTGACTATTCGAAACAGCTAGTACACGAACGCTCGAGCTGTATTTTCCAGCATTGGCCCTGAGGACACTTGCTTATCTACCAATGAATTTTGCTTGACCTTCTTGTTGTTTGGCTGTAGTTCGTCAAGTTACCGAGAATGTAGTACTTTTTGGCACTATAATCCGGGCGGTCGGACTCAAACTCTGCCCACTTTTTTCCATTGTTAACATCATAAAGTAAATAAAGATTTCTGGAGCCATGATTTAAAATTGTGAGCGAAGGAAGTATTTCATAAATTGATAAAAAATACTTTTTGTTAAATTGTTTATCTTAGTGGGATGGAAGTGGGCGGAGTTTGAGCTCGACCGCCCGAATTACAGCACCAAAAATGTACAGCATTATCGGTAACTTGGTGAACTGCATCCAAACAACAAGGGAGTCAAGTTTCCAGGCGAGTGTCCAGACCTATTCTTCTACAGTAGTGCTGCCACCAAACAAAATGCACTTGAAACAAACTAAATACGTAGGTCAACAGATTAGTTCACAACAATAACCACCACTCTAGGAAAATGTACACTTAAGTAATCCTGGGGGTGCAGGCCTACTGACAACCCCCCCCCCCCCGAATTAAATGTGCACAAATTTATGTTGTACATTTGATTCCTTCTGACAAACTATGATAAAAATCGCTGCCTGAAGAAGCTGGCCCGACCAGCAAAACGTCGTAAGCCTCTGCGCATCCATGAAAATGTGTTCGTCGTCTCTTCTGTGTGTGTTCTATCAATGAGTAGCCTACTACTCTGTAAGTACTTGTGCACCGTATTGTATTATTATTATGTAATTAGTAAGCCTAGTGGCCTCTTCCCACCAAATCATACCTTGACTTTAGTACTCCTAGACACTTATTGTACTGGCAAAACTACAGAGAGCACAACATACTCACTGCAAAAATAAAAAAAAAACTAAAATTACTCTCCAACTGTGCACTAACACAAAAACAAAGCCCTCACAAACAAATACATGCAAATTGACAAAAAATGACAATTGCAACAATTACAAAACACACAAAATGACACACCTGGGTACTAACCCAATGGTTGGTGTTGGCGCCTTTAACCAATTCTTAGATTTTCAACTTGCCTTAAGTCAAAAAGTGGTCACTTAAGCATATGTGCCACAATCTTCCCTATTTGTACCCTACCAACTGTGAAATCTAAAATAACCTGTTTGTCTTGAATAAAGTCGATCTCCATGATTATTTCTTTAGTTAGGTTTGGGATAACCAAGCAGTTAACATAACATTACTGATTCACTAGGCCTAGTCCTAGATATACCCTGTTTGTTTGCCTTTTTTGAAAGGTTGTGTATGGCTCCTATGATAGTAATTTGGAGTGCAGGTAATGGGGGAAATTCCACATCCTGTCGTTTAAGCGCCTTCAAGTATTGTTAGGATATCCCCGACACTTCAGCCCCTGAATCTATCAACACTGCTACCGGCTGTTTTGCAATAGTAAACATCACCTCAGGTACCAATAGTTTCTCTACTACTCCAGTAGTCTCAGTACACAGAAACTCATGGTCATCAGTAAAGACAGCAGTTGCCATGCAGGCAGAAACCTCTTTTTCAGTCACCTCCTCCTGCCCTGTTACTGGTGGTGACTGAGTCAGTTTCCCACTTGCTGGTTTGCATTGCTTTGGTTGTTAATGCTGCCAGATTCTTGAGCCCTGTCATTCCTCTGCTCTTCATACTCTTGCTCCCTATGAATGGACTGATGGTTTTGATAGTTCCTTCATGGATTTTCCTGCACCTGAGTAATACCCCAATGTCCACTACGACAAACATTTCTATCCTATCGTCTATTGTAGCTGCTATAATATACTGCCCGGGGTTGCACATTACAGTTTTAGTGTTCAGCATTGCCATAGGATCTTGGTGTTCGGTCACTGCAATCACCTGTCTGTTTGAGTCTACCATACTGATTAATCCTCCCATTGGGCATAGTTCCCCTGGAGATGATTTTCGTCAGCCTCAAAGCAATTTTGCCCACCATCTACAACCTGTAGTCTATACCGTTCATTTGGCATAAACCGCTGATTGCCAGCCCGTAGGTGATAAATACAATCCAGTTCCTTTACAACATGACGCATCTGATCAATTGAACTGATTTCCCTCCCTGCCAGGGTTTCCTGGACCGCAATAGGTACAGGTGCAGACCATTGTGATTATAACCTCATCTGTCAGAGGCACATCATAATACGTACTGTGATTTCTCTACCACCATAGCCAGGTGTTCTTCTAGACTGCCCATTTCACATCTCCCTCTATATAACTCAGACCTGTCCACTGCCTGTGTGCACCCATCCCTTTACACTTTTTTATAAATTATTTTTTAAAATCACGTGTGAATTTTAGATTCAGTTAACCGAAGCCAGTGTACGCAGATACCTACAACAGATTTACGTGCTATAGATAGTTGCTTCTCCTTACTGCAGTCACGCTTCTTAAAAAATTCATTCAGCCGCTGCAGATGACCAAAGGGTGTTCCCATTACATGCACCAAACTTTCTTATTTCCCTATCTGAATAGGAGTTGGCTATATGAACACGGTGCTGGTACATACCTTATTTACATAACTTTCACCATAGTGTTTACCTCCTCCTTCATCAATGCACGCCTTAACCTCCCTGACCTGTACTTCTACCTGTTCCAGTTTCTCCCTCACCTGAATTACAGTGAATAGCTACACTATTTCTGTAAAGCAAAATACAGTATACACAAAGCTACGAATAATACAAAATTATTTACAAAATTTTTAAATATATTAAGTAAATTGATAAGAATAAAGCTAACTGCCAAAATGTTAAGGTGAATCTGAAGCAATGCAAACTTCATGCAAGTAAATCAGAATTCAAGTTCATTGGTAAAATTTGTAATGTGTTTACATAGTGCTCACCTGTTTTCATAAATGACGGCCCCTCCAAAAACACCTTCCACTTCTTGGCAAGCCTGTAAAATCTGCATGGCTTCAAGGAAAACATTGCCAGCACTCTGTAATACATAATAACACTACTGTAATTTTTGCTGAAAGGGAGAAGTACAATCACACAAGGACTCTGGTATAGGAAAGTTTCTTCAGCAATGTCAACAACATTTAAAATGATTCTCAGTGTGAAATAACTATAAAAACAGTAACTCTCCATTAATCCAGCCTATGTACTTCTACAGAATTTGGCTGATTTTATTAGTGTTGATAGTGTATACAGTTGCTCCCAACTGCAATTGAGAGAAAAACTGTTAGACTGAAAAAAAAAAAATTATATTAGCCTGAGTATAAGACACTCATCTGGAAATCATGAGGAGGCGAGTGGACTATTGACTTATCTGCAAAAGGAAATCACGAGAAGCTGGGTGAATTACTGATTTATCTGATCTGCAAAAACACTATTTATATGGTTTTTCAAGTAGGTACAAAAGTTCTACATTAAATATTACTAAATTGTTCTTAACATTGCTTCTTTATATACTATTTTTATATGACATAATTTTTTTTCTCCAAACAAGTTGTGCTAATTGGGACTAAGGCTGACGCCGGCCGCAGGGCCCAGCGTATGGGATAAGCCCATAACGGCGCAAGTGTGTCCTTTTCTACCCACCCGAAAGCATTCTCAGACTCTCCCATAATCATTCCGCAACCCCAGTGTGTATGCATGCTAAATCATTTAGTGCGAAGTGTATTGTGTATCAAACAGCAGTGTACAGTGTTTGCCGAAGGCCATGAAGGGTTATCATCATGTTCGCTATGTTTACTTTCATGTTTTCAGCATACATTTATAAATGCATCATTCACTATCAGCAAAATATGTAACGTAATTTATTATGTAATTTAGTGTGTGCCATTTTCGTAAGATATTAATATTATTATTTCACGCGCACGAGGTACCGGAAGTGTGTAAACCCTGTAGTGAGGCAAGGAGCCCCTAGCGGTTGCCTTCCTCGTGGCAGTTCGTCAAAGTCTTCTGGAGAGGTAAGGCGCTGTCCGTGTGCTCTTCATCTTTTGTTTCACTGATTGTTAGCTTTCAGTAGTCTCGTTAGTATACCGGTTCACCTTTGCTTAGCACACGTTACCAGATATTGACCATTGCATTGCGCATCCGCTTAACCTAATAACTGTGACCATTTTTGGTATTTTTTAACGTAAACACCGCGTCGGCATTATCACCGCCACGTGGTTAGGGACTTTTGTATCGGGAGACATCGGCACTCATCCTTCACCATACGAGGTTCGTTTTGGTACTGTTTTATTCAGCATAATTTTGCACACGCGTTGCTAAGGTTATTTTGTATTTGTGTAACATTTTAAGGGCGTAATTCATGTTTTTGTGACCGACCACGTGCAGGTTATGACACCGCCATTGTGTTCAGCATACATGTGAGCAGTACGTTGTAAATTCATTTCATTATCACGCACTCACGCAATTCATCTCGTTGAGAGC